>CAUYQG010048124.1:0-19379 GCA_963574415.1 Tarsius wallacei
CGCCCGGCTAATTTTTGATTTATTGTAGAGATGAGGTCTCGCCAAGTTGCCCAGGCGGGTCTCGAACCCGCGGGCTCAGGCAATCCACTCACCTCGGCCTCCCAAAGTGCTGGGATTACAGGCTGAGCCACCGAGCCCGGCTGCTTCGTTTCTTATAATGTTCCTGCTGCATTGACTGAACTTATAGCAAGTTTCAAATTTTTTTTTTTGGTTGGAGTCTCACTCCATCGCCCAGGCTGAAGTGCAGTGGCATGCTCACGGCCACCCCAGCATTGACCTGCTGGGCTCCAGTGATCTTTCCGCCTCAGCCTTCCAAGTAGCCAGAACTACAGGTGCACGCTACCACGCCCAGCTAATTTTTGATTTATTGTAGAGATGAGATCTCACCAGATTGTCCTGGCTGGTTTTGAACCTGCAGGCTCAGGCATTCCACTCTCCTCGGCCTCCCAAAGGCTGGGATTACAGGCTCGAGCCACCACACCTGGCCAGCAAGTTACAAATTTGGGGGGGAAAATAGGCATGGTGGTTCCTCCCATTTTGCCTCGACTTTTGGCCATCATCTACACTTGTATGTATAGCTCAAGAGTCTGTTTTATTGTTTTCAGGTGGTTGGCTGCTACTTTGGGCTAACTCATTGTTTTGAAGAACATTCTCAGGGTCAAAGGAGAGGAATGAATGTCTGAAGAATGTAACAGATCTTGTCAGTTGTGTGTTTTCAGTATTAGTCCTGACTGCTGATTCTTTGAACGGATACTTTGAGCTCTATTCTGGGCAATGATAGCCCTTTGTTGATTAGCTGGTGGGAGGATGTCTCTCCAGTTAATCAGATCTCACCACAGCAATCACTCTATTCCACATATAACCAAAGAGTTATCTCTACTTCTATTATTTTTCCACTGTTAGGGAAATGAGTAGCTCATTACTATGTGTCAATCATAAGTAACAAATTTTCTTCTTTCTTTTTGGAGCCATTACCTCTAATTGGCAGGTTAGTAAAATCTTACCCATTCAGGCAATGAAGGTGTGCCACATTTTATTCACTTTTGTGAGAAACAAGAGTAAGATTCCTGATGACTCTAGTCTCCATGTACAGCATACAGGCCTTTAGCTATAACCGGGGAGAGGTAGAGTTTTCAGCTTTCATAATGTAGCTTTGCTGCAGGCCCATCTTTCCAGCCGAGGGGGTAACGTGAGCTGGAATTGGTCACAGAGGCCCTGGCAGCTGGCTTAACCTGTTTATATAAAGACGGAACACAGCCACTGATTAAGAGAGCCACCTCCTACTGGTTGGTTTTGGAGTAGAGCCCAGAATTTTCCATGGAGATAGCTTTTAAAAGTTAGGTCAGCATCTCAACGAAAGATAAGGACACACAAGAAAGCCCTTGTGGGTTTCCCTGACTTCAGAAGCCCCACTGTTCAGCAAGGATCAGAATAGATATATGTGACCAATGAAATGCTTCTACTAGGTTTATCTTCACGAAAGGATCACTCTTCCTGGAGTGATCCTCTGGACTGAGAAGTGAGTGGGTCAGTCTGAGCCAAGCTTGGCATTTAGCAACTTATGTATGGCTCTTGGCTCTTCTATTCGGAAATGCTTCAGGATGGACTAGTCAGTGATAAGGTCAGTTTGGTGTTAGGACATTTTATATGGGGGATATTTTTAAAAGGTAAGGACAATGTTGTACATAATGAAAGACTACGAGTTTTAGGTTTAAATCAGGGAATACGTGTAAAAGGTACAAAAGAAGTTGAGTGAGGGAACAAGGGCCTGATTAAAAAGAAAAGTTACACGGAGAATCAGTGGACCCACGGATTCCTCTCACCATCACTGATCATGCATGCTTATCTAAATTGTATTCCTGCAAAACAGAGAAAAATGATCTCAAGTCATGATGCTATTTGTGGATGCACAAGAATCCTGATGCTGGATTGGAATTTGACTCTATAGTTTTATTTATTTAGTAAGCAGAAACTATTTCTTCATTAAGTTTTCTATCTGTGTGTTTAGAAATAAAGACATGTGATAATACCAAAACAGGACTTGAAGTCTCTAGTAGTTGGAGTATGTGCTACTAAAAGTGGTGATTTGAGGGTATTCCTGCCCTCTAGTCTGCAAACTCCAGAGGTTAAAAAAAAAAAAAAAGAACATCCCACTTTTTTAAAAGGAGAAAAAATAATCCTTTGCATAGATTATTATATAAATAAATCTTCTTAACAAGCACTGCAGTTCTTTTTTTTTTTTTTTTTTTGCAAAGCACAAAGAGTTATTGTGTGATTTATGTGAAAAGGTTATATAACTGTACTCTGTTACTTTAAATAGTGTTTTTTATTTAAACTGCCAACTTCTTCATCACCAGCAAAGAAAAAAAATGCATATTTGCTAAGCACAAAGGTAATTTTCAAGGACTGTAATTAGCTCATGATAACTCTATCTTTTGTGATGTCTTTGCTGTTGAACTAGAAAAGAAATGGCTTTTTTTTTTTCATTGTTAAATCTAAACTGTGGCACCTGCAGTGTGTCAGTTCAGTAAGTGCCAGGGAGGAAAAAAAGTTTGAAGTATTACACTCGGTCAAGGGAAAATTACGGATGTGATAAAGTAACAGATCTTGCAATTTTCATTTGGCTTCATCTCTTCTTTGTACAAACAGAAGACTATTTTCTCCTGTTCCTGTTGCCCCACTGACCCTTTCTTTCTAAGAGATTAAAAGATCTATTTAAAAACCAAACTGACTCTATGATATGAAAGATGAAAACAATAATAAAATTATGGTAAAAGAAAATAGAAAAAAATCAGGGGTGGAAATCTTAAACACTGACAGTGAGACAGAATGCTAACAAGAGAAAGAAAAGCAAGTGAAGGAAGCATGGAGGAAGAGAATGATGCTAATTAACTCAATTCCTTCCAGGAAAATTGATTACTAAGAAACATTTCATTTCCATGGAACATTCTGTCTTTAGTGAAGGTCAGAGTAGTTGTGCACATGGGGTGTGTGTGTGTGTGTGTGTGTGTGTGTGTGTGCAGCATCATCAAATGTATTTATGTCATTGGTTGAGACAAGTTTATGGAAGAATTCAGTAGGTCAGAGTCAGAAAATTTTCTCCATAGTGAGAAATATTTCCAGAGAAAAACCTAGGAAGTTTCCTTCTTAGAAAAAAAAAGGATGTTTTGTAGGCAGTGGAATTCCCTGGAGGTCATGACTGTACTACATTCTGGGATTTGGAGATGTGTTTGCTGAGACGTAAATGCTACCTTTGTAGACTGAGAACTGGGATTCTAGAGCTTGTTTTTCACACCAGGGCTGGCTATAACCACATGGACAACAGAAAAATCTATAAAGCACTTGATGTTAAGGAATGGCAGTGTGGCAATTTTAGGGCTGGGTACATTTTCTGTGGAACTGTGAGAGCATTATCACCTGTTTGGTGACCAATCTGGTTGCCCAGGTGGCAGTTTGGCAAACAACCAGCATGAAAAACAACAACCTCTTGTAATGAATGGACTGTGAAATATTTGGGCACAGTTGTTCTAGATGTTATTGATCCTTTTCAGTTCAAACATCAGAGTTCAATTTTAGTAAGAATAAAAACAACTGAAATGAGACTGAAAATGAATAAGTACGTTTGCAGTTCAGGCAACCCACTTCTGGCAACTCTGCACAGGGGAACAGCAATTGATTTTTAAGGAATGCCTTGCAACTCGCAGAGAGGAATGAGACAATAGCTGGGTGTTTCAATATATTATGGACAATGATATCGATCAATATGCTTTGCAGCTAGAATTCAATTGTAAGTTTGATTGTTACAGCTTTAAAAGTTATGTGGGAATGTTGAGCCTCTGTCAGGTGAAGTCTTTGGCATTTAGGATTCTCGTTAAATCTTGTTGTCTGGAAGGTGTCACATACCCTGTTTAACAGATCAAATAAGGGAGGACTGAAAGTTAATTTCCTAGCCAGGAAGGAGGAAGTCAATTAAAAACATACATTTGAAGAATGATCAATTTCACTTCAATTACCCAAAGGAAGTGTTTTGAAATGTGTATTTAAACTAAGAAATAGAGTACATATCAAAGGGGAAAGCAAAGCTAAACAGAAAGGAAAGTCCAAAGTTAGCAGCAATAGTGTATACAGTAACAGGTGGAGCCTTTTCTAAGTTCATAGCTACCTCCTCTGACTTTAGCAGCAGTAGGAGGATGTCTTCAAACAGGAGCGACTCTCTCCGAGATTTAAAGGCTATCTTAGGCTTCTAGCAAAGGTTGATGAGTAATATAAATTCCTCCATGTGCTCAACATGAGGATCAGGCTAAAATTAACCCCACTTGTAGACAGAAGGTAGCCAAGATGACACTGTTATCCATTATGCTGAAAAAGAAATGCTTCTCTTTAAACCTAGAGGAAGAATGCCGAGACAAAACGTCCTTCAAATGAATTGTATGCCTGGTTTTATCCAAGCTGGGTCACTTGGAGAGACACTTCTCTATTTCTGTCTTCCTCTATGGGCTACATTTAGACCTTAAACAATTAGCCCTCTTTAAACGTTTTTTAAAAAGTCACCTGCTCTAGAAATTCCAGCATTTTGTATTTTTAGATGTTGGGGTCAAAGCAAGTACAAAAATGATGACGTTTTCTGCATTGGCAATTCTTTTTTGACTTTAACAGGACACAACGAAATGAATACTGAAAAGTTGCCACATTCCATTTTAACCCCTTAGGGTCAGAAGCAACACAGCATGAATGCTAGTATGTTCTTAGGAGGCTAACCCCATTAGCACAAATCCCATTTAGGAAGACAAGTGCTTCCTGTCATGAAACCCCTCAAGGTCCTACAAACTTTACAATTAGGCACATTTATTTTCTTGATCTGCTGTTACTTAATTGTAACCATGAAAATAAGGGAAAGAGGCTACTTTCTGATTTGATTCTTTTTTTTCCCTGACAATTCTAAATCGAGTGTTCTGTGAACCGTTTAGCTTTCTAAAGTATTTTTCTCTTTTAAGGAGAGGAAGTGTGTTCTATTGGAGCATAGAACCTCCTGTCTTCTCAATTACACTAAAAAATTCAGTCCAAGGCTCTTAGAATAAATCTCATATGAAAGGAAAGGAGGATCGCTGGAGAGAAATGATGGAAAAACACACTGAATTGCATAAATATTTTTAACTTTCAAATGAATACAGGCAATTCCTCACTTGTGGTCACCTCTTGTTTGTGAACGGCTGGATGTCACTCCTCTTGGCTTTGCCCTCCATACTTAGGAAAGGGTAACCCCTAAAACTCCTCATCTAAAGACTGACAACCTCCCCTCCTCATCACATTTCATTCATTCACTCATTTACTCCTTACCTTTTTAGTGGATACCTGTTATATGCCATGGGCTAGATAAGGCATTAAGAACCCAGTGGTGAGCAGAAATAGGCTTGAAACAGGCCTCCCGGAGTTTACAGTCTAGACTCTAGAGGGAAATATAGACTTTAATCAAACAATTGCATGAATAGGTATAAAGTCATAGCCCTGATAAATGCAATGAGGGAAAAGCACATGGTGCTATAAGTACAGATAACAGGAAAGGTTGACTCTAATCCAGGGATTCAAGGTGGATTTTCCTGAGGAAGTGGTAAATGCTGAAATGTGAAAGTTGAACGGGATTTAGTTCACTCAAGAAGGAAATGAAGAAACTTCCAGGTTAAGTGGCATATTTGGAGACTGAAGTGGGTTGGGGCATGGGAATGACAGACAGCGGGTCAGAGGGGCTGGGAAGAAGAGGCCAAGGGCAGCTTGGTGACAGCTGAGGCAAGAGAGGGCCAGACAAATGAACCTAAGCTGGACTGTTGTGTTTATCTTGTGAGAACTGAGAAGCTATTTAAGGGTTTCATCACAGTGCTGGCGGACCATGAGGGTGGGGTGTCCTAGCAGATTGACAAGCAGCATTCAAGAAAAATTCTCCCATTACTACTTTTTTCCCTGCCACTGTCCATCACCTCAGCATCTCCCAGATGCCCTGTTTCTGCTCCTCACCCTCTCTATTCATCCTCTTCTACTCCAGAGCTCCTGCCACCTTTTCACCTTGGCTTCTTGTTTTTTCCATCGCAGTTTCTACCCTGCTGGGCTTCTTGGTCTAGGGCCCTATCACTAATTTAGAGGTAAGGCAGGCAGGGATAGAGAGATAAGGCATTCTTGTAAGAGGATTCAGGTACCACAAATGAGAATCTTAACTTTGTCTCCTTATAGAATTGGCGGTACACCCTGTCTCAAGGTTCTCTCCCACCTATGATATGGATGGCATTGACTTTGGAAGGCCGCCCTTGAGCCTCATATCATAGGCTGTTTCTTGTTTCTATAGGAAAGATTATTTTCACAACTGCTAAGCCAAATGCATTTCCTTATTAGCGGCTGCCTTTATATAAATACGTTTTTGTTTGGTGGGTGCCTTAGTGATATCTTCCCTGCTTTCTTACCATTCATCTTTGGCATATGAACTCAAGCAAGTAGAGAATTCTTTAGCCCAGTGATATGTTTCTTTGTTCTACTCTGGCTAGGAGCTGGTTAGATCAGTGATTTGAATTGCTAGTTTTGATAAAGTGGCCAGATACAATTTTTTTTTTTAAACTTCAGTGCAGAATGGAAATTTAACTCATTGTGAACTATTAATTTCTTTGCAGTTACTGAATAGGCATGTGCTTGTATTTTCTTATGTCTATTAATCCTGCCCACATTGCACTTTTGCTAGACTCTCACTTTTTTTCCTTTTCTTCCAATGAGGGATTCTTTTAAAAGTCCCATTCTGTCTTGCTACATTTTGAATAGATAGGGATCTTCCTGGATAGATTATTTGCTCAAAAAATGTTGTTGTGAGTGTTATTTATATACTCAACACTGAAGGCCCTGTGATACTGTAGGCAAGACAGAGTTCCTGTCCTTATGGATCATACAGTGTATCCCAGCGCAGTTCAGTAGAACTTTCTCCAACGATAGAAATGTCCTATGTCATACTATCCAATATGGTAGCCGCTAGCTGTATGTGGCTACTGAGCACTTAAAATGCGGCCAGTGAACTGAAAATCTAAAATTGTACTTTTAGTTCATTTTAATTTATTTCAATTTAAATAACTCCTTGGCTACTGAATTGAATAGTACAACTCTAGGGGCCAGAGAGACAGGCCTAGTAAGATAAAAAGAAGGTAAATAGGTGGAGCTTGAGGAAAATAATAAACCACTTACACATTCTGGAACTAAAGGAAGAAGTAACTGAGTTTCAGATAAATGCCATTTTAATGCAGGGGAAATGTGGGGGAAATGACGCTCATGCAATCTTCTTGAGAGATAAATTAAAAAGTCTTTTTTTTTTTGAGTTGGAGTCTCAATCTGTCTCCCAGACTGGAGTGCAGTGGCGGCTCCCAGCCACCGCAGCCTCGACCCGCTGGGCTCCGGCGATCCTTCCGCCTCAGCCTTCCAAGTTGCTAGAACTACAGGCACACGCTACAATGCCCGGCTAATTTTTTGATTTATTGTAGAGATGAGATCTTGCCAAGTTGTCCAGGTGGGTCTCGAACCCACGGGCTCAGGCAATCCACTCACCTCGGCCTCCCAAAGCGTGGGATTACAGGCTGAGCCACCGAGCCCGGCCTAAAAAGTCTTAATAAAGCTAAAATTTCTAAAAAGAATGCCTGGCCATTCATTGATTCTTCTTCAAAAGTACACAGATATACCTACCTATAGTCTTTCCCATAAAAAGGATTCTGTGGCTGGGCTCGGTGGCTCAGCCTGTCATCCCAGCACTTTGGAAGGCTGAGGCGAGTAGATTGCCTGAGCCCGCGGGTTTGTGACCAGCCCAGGCAACTTGGCAAGACCGCATCTCTACAATAAATCAAAAATTAGCCAGACATGGCAGTGCACGCCTGTAGTTCCGGCTACTTGGAAGACTGAGGTGGAAGGATCGCCGGAGCCCAGCAGGTCGTCGCTGGGGTGGCCGTGAGCGTGCCACTTGCACTCCAACCTGGGTGACAGAGTAAGACTTCAACTCAAAAAAAAAAAAAAAAAAATCCTGTGATGATTTCCAATATCAAATACACGAGGACTTTGAGCTTTTTGAAGTAACAGGAGACCCTTACACTATCATTGTGCTGGAAATCATTATTTAAGTGAGCTGCACAACAGGAAAGAAGTTGAGCTTTTAAGGATAAATGGGTCATGTGATGATTTAAATCACCATTGAAAAAATCTCGCATAAAATCTTTTGTTCTGGAAGAATATCATCCATTTTAGAAATCAGTTCAGAGAAAATTTTTGGCTAGAACAGCTTGTATCAGGCAGAGTTGTTTAAAAGTTGTATGTTGTGTTACTGGTAGCAACAGGCTCCCAAGATGTTTTGTAGTTAAAAGTCATCATACCTAGCTTGCAGCTGCTCATCAAAAAAGAAATTAAGAAGAGGAGAAAAAAGGCTCCCTTATATTCTGAAAAGAACAATACCAGGGGAAAACTTTCTTGGACTGAAAAGAGTTGATGGTAGAAAGGGGGGTCTCAGAACAAAGGGATGCCCTGAATGTTCGTGATCAATTTGTGCTTCATCTATATGGGGAGAGATAGTTCAAGCCAGAAAAGAGCCCTTGCAGCTAATGCACAGGGGCTAGAAAGGAAATTAAAGCTGTGTATGTAATTGTTTCTAGAAAGCTAATAAAAGAAAAGAGACCACATACAGATAAAGAGAGTGCACCTGGGGATAAGCCTAGGTAGAATCCGACTTCAAGGCAGTGCATACAGAGTGGATTAAGAAAACAGCCTAAATCAAGTCTGGGTGGAAGGCCAAGATTGGATTAAATGGTGATAAATAAATACAGATTTCTGAAAAAGGGTATTTATGATACATTCAACTTTATGCTCTTTAAAGACGGTTCAAAATGCACTAGAACTGAAATAATGAGGCATATATTTTAAATTTCATTAACATTGGCCCATTTGTATCCATTGTAGGAATCTGAGTTAAAAAAAGGACCTATCATTCAGTTGCCTTCCACCACCTGGTGACAGTCTACTTTAAGTGTATTTCCATGCGACAATTTTGCACCTCTATCTCAGTCTCTTTATCATTAAAATAAAGTCAATAATCTCTATATTTATCCCTCCTGGCTTCACAGAAGCAGAAGTTTAAAACTCTTGAACATGTGAAAATATAAGCAACTTTAGTTATTTTTTCAGTGGCAAATAATTTCTCTGAAAGTGAAATCTATAAACATTAACACAAAGAGTTATGACAATAATTATTGAGGTGGACTTTACTCTTCCTAGGGGTTAGTTGAAGGAAAGATGAAGGAAGATGGAGAATGTGTGTGCCCATCTTGCAAGTTTGCTCAGTAGCTGGACTTCTAAGTATTTCAGGGCCTGTAAAAGAAAGGGCTGGAATGTGAACATCAAATAAAACCCAAATTCTTTTCTGCCCATTTTAACGAAAATTAAACATGTATATCCTTTAATTATGGCCAACCTCCAATGTGTGCATCCTGTTAGTTCCAGACACATGTATAATTTCTTATCCATTCACAAAGCACCTCTAATCATCATAGAAAGGAAGCTACTAAACTTTACTTGTCCAATGGCCACTAAACTACCTAATCCTGAATTGTACCCCACATCTTTAAAATAAATAAAAATGAATTTTAAAAAAGAAAGAAAACTAACAAAAATGGTTCCTGCTCTCTAAGTCATCAGATTAGAATGAGGTTATCCTTTGGTTATGTGACTTTGAATAATTTACTTACCCTTTCTGGGGCATAGTCTTCTCAGTTTTATAATACAGTCCATCCCAGGTCTTGGGTTCTAGGATCCCAAGGCTAAGGAGCTCAGAGAGAGCTTACTTTATTAGGACTTACTCAAGTAAGTAGTTGGAGCTACTGGGCTGGGTCTATCAACAACTTTTCGGATTCATTTACTTAGTCATGTAGGTCTCAGGAAAGAGAATGAAGCAATGGAAGGTGCGTGAAGGAAGAAAGAGGCCCTGCAGAGGTTTGGTGAACATCTTATGCATTTAAGGACTGGCTAAGAGGGGCTCTGGAAAAGGATCTCAAAGCAAATCTGCTTGAATGGGGAGTGCCAATAATGTGCTGGAACTCTACTGGGCACTTTATGTGTTATTATTTTATTTAATTAGCAGGGAATAGGAAGAGTTGAATAATGTTCTTGTTTATGCAATTTGGCAATAAAGTAAAATTCTGTCTGGTGAATTCCAATTTCCTATTGACTTTTGTATTGCATTAGAAACTGTCCCTGTGGCTATGGCTGCTCCGGTGATCTTTCTATCTTTCTTTCCTGGAAGTTTTTCAGTTTTTACATGCTCGATTATCATAACAAATTTGTGTCATCTCAGTTATAATTAGGCCTACTTAAAGGCACCTTGTTGTTGTTGTTGTTGTCAGTTTTGCTCCAAATACAGATTTCTCCCCTAAGTACAGTTGAATTAAAATATGGTCATTGTTTCCAAGGCCAAATACAAGAAGGCCACGTTTGTGTTTGAAGCCTTCAGATCCTGGTTTCTGAACTCCATGCACTGGATCTGTTTGAGTTTCCATCGGGAAGGAGGCTCCCCGGGGCCTGGGAAAGGAACAGAGCCAGGCAGCCAGAGTCAGGCTGGTCCCAGGCCTCTGTGGGGCCGAAGTCCAAAGCGACAGGCGGCGGTTCTTGCAGGCTTTTTCTCTGCAGTCATTAGAATACTTTTTTTTTTCAGCAGCTCTCTCTATGAGGACATATTCTTCTCGTCCACAGAAGCCCTTTTCAAACATTACTGAGAAGTCTGATAAGAAGAAAAAGCATCCACTGATGGATTCTCAGAAAGAAAGCATTAGATTAAACTACAGGGCAATACTGCTCTGATTACCGCAGGCCCAGCTGACAGCAAGGTTGCCAGGCAGGCCTGGCCCTGCCAAGAATGGTGGTGGAATGAAGCAAGCATGTGGTTTGTATTACCATTTTTCAGCTTTTTAAGGTTTAGAAAAGAGGACGTCACCAACGATGATCATTCAGTTTGGAATGAATACATTTTCAATGCAGTGTGCAGCAACTGCTGATGTGTCTTAAATCCTAGAGTTCATATTCACATTTTACAATGCGGACAAGATAAAGCCCAGGATATGTCAAGATCCTACTATATGCAAATAACAAAGTCGCTGGCCAAATCCTCCTTTTAAAAACAGAACGAAAAAATTAAAAACCTCTCCAGCATTTCTAAGCTGCTACTTACAGCCTTTATAAAGATAGCACAAGGAAAAAGAAGCCAAAGAGTCAGCTAAATTCTGCCTTTCACTTACTGGCACCATCTTCTTTAAAGTTGGGGTTGATTTTTTTTGTAGTGTCTCAAGTCATAATTTGCCACAAATGAATCAATCTGTAAGCTTAAGCTAAGCCAAAATTCAAAGCTTTTAATTTGTGTTTTATTATCTAAATTTTTTTTATTTAAAAGAGGAGAGACAACTATGAGATTATTCATGCTTTGCATTCTCCTGGGTGTTCTTGGAAATACTGTTCTCAGAAAGTCTGAAACATTAAATTGGCACAAATGATTCGATTCTTAGACACATTGACAGGTCACATGGCTTGAGGATCTGCACTGAGTTTAGTTAAACCTTATGAATTAAGCCCCTTCCTCAAAGAAGCACATGCACTGTCCTCTCAGTGGAGTACATCGACTTCCCTGTGACATTGCTACGTGACATTGCTACCAGTCTTATCCCTTAAAGAAACAAATTTTAAGAAATGCATATTGTTCCAAGCCATCTTTGTAGAATTCAGGTGCCCCTTAGTATGCTATTGCCTTCTTAGGTATTCTAAAGATTCTGGGAAACCCACTAAGTGTCGCATTCCTGGAAGCAAGGTCTTTCTGTTGGAGGTCATAAAGCAGCACAAGCCAGAAAGAGCCTGTAGCTGGTACAGTCATACATTTCTGAAGGTCTTCTGCAAAGACCTTCAAACAAACAAGAAATATAGAACTCGTCTGTCATGAAGACTTGGCCTAAACAAAATGCAGCCCTGCTTAACGAGATGCTGTCAAAAGTAGTCATTTGGGCTCTAAAATTATGCTTCGCAAAACACTAAATTAGTTTTGTCAAAACATAACCTTAGTTCTAAAAACATTGTCAGAACTTTTAAAGTTCAATAAAGCAAGGCAGTATTTGTGGCTTAGATGACATTTTCCTCTGTATTTATTCTACATAGCAACCATCAAGTCATCCATCGGCCTGTCTGTCCATCCATTCATCCAACTCTTTCATTCAGACATTCAACAAGTGGGGTTGAATTCTTATTATGTGCCAGGCACTGTGCTGGCCCCCGGACACAGAGGTGAAAAGATACAGTCATACTCAGGGCTAGTGTCCTAGTGAGGAGATAAGTGTGAGTAAATTATCACAATCAAATAAAATGACCATTATAGTAGACAGGCTGAGAGAGCATAAGGGAAACAGTGGCTGTAATATTGCTCTAGCTCCAGATACTCTAGGAGCACAACTGAAGACAGACCGTTTCTTTTAGATACTCTTTAAAATGTATAGAAGACAATGTCTGAGATCATTTTATCTTTTCTCTTGAGATGCACATGATTGATGACACTATCACAAGGAACACACCATCATAGGGGCATCCAAATAAGGTGTCCAAACACACATTTCTCAGAGGAGGGAGCATTCCTGAAGAGGGTAAAGCTCTCTTAAGAGAAGGAGGTTGTTTGGCAGCTATTGACTGCTGCCCTCCCTCACTACTTTTCTTCTCTTTCAGGGAAACGTATAATGATGCAAATAAGTGAGAGTGACATTATTGTACGGGATAACCTAAGTCTGCTATAATTTATTTTAAAGACCAATATTTTGAAAACTCTCATACTTAGTTACACTTTGTATGTGACAGGTTTTAAATAGACTGTGATGGTTGTGTTGATTCATTGCAGTTGACCATGACTTGTTGAAATAACTTGCCAAATGCATCCTTAAGGAGTTTACATTCTCCTAAGGTAAGAGGGCTGGTGTTTTAATGCATTACTTCAGGAAAAAAAAAATTATAGAAAATGAATTTGACTGTATAATTTTAGTCTTTTTTTTTTTGAGTTGGAGTCTCACTCCAACACCCAGGTTGGAGTACAGTGGCACACTCATGGCCACCCCCGCGTCGACCTGCTGGGCTCCGGCGATCCTTCTGCCTCAGCCTTCCAAGTAGCCAGAACTCAGGTGTGCACTACCATGCCCAGCTAATTTTTTATTTATTGTAGAGACGAGGTCTTGCCAAGTTGCCCAGGCTGGTCTTGAACCCGGGGGTCAAGGCAATCCACTCACCTTGGCCTTCCAAAGTGCTGGGATTATAGACTGAGCCACCGAGCCCAGCCTATAATTTTATTCTTAATAAGCCATATGCACACTGACGACCAGAAGTGTCCTCCTACTTTCCCAGCTGTAAGAATGGGAAAGTATGGTTGAACTCAACATTTATTTACAGCTGAGGACGTGCCTGCTCTTTCACAGAGAACTTTAACAGAACCCCAAAGGGAAATTTGGAAGGCAAGCCTGATGATCTTCTAGCAATGCTTCTAAAGGCTTTTGAGTTCCAATAGAACATGTCAAGAGGATGTAGCTGAGTAATTCAGCCAGAGGTGGAGTGGTAGGGGTGGAGTATTGCTTATTTTGGAATCTGTAGGCCTGGGTGATAAGATTAGAGGACATGATGGACAAGGCAATATTCCCTCTATGGTGTAGACTGAAAGAGCTATGTCTGTGCACAACATAGAACACACTGTTGTAAAACCAACTAATAATTCAGGATTTTTCATTTTTTATCTTTGTGCAATCTATTCGATAGCAATCAACTGAGGGGACAGTATTTATTCCTCTGACACAGTTCCAAGCCTTGGTCCACCAATGGAGAGTAATTACTTGACCATCTATAGCTGCCATAGTGGAGTCGCAGTGAGGACATCTGGACAGGACCACCAGGGCTGTTCCTGGCCATGCGTTTCTGAGAACAGCCTTCTGTGCTCTCTGACTGAGGGAGGAAGCCCGTGTAGTTGGTGAGTCTATGGATTATAGAGCCCTGGATAGGACGGCCCTTTCTTTTGTCATCTGGGATTTCTCTATTTCCTCCCATTTTCTGGCATTCAGAGGGGTGCCTAGTCTCTATTAAAAACTTGCTCTTTGGGGGCTTTCTGTCCCGCCTTATTCCTGCAGACTTCTTTTCTCAGTGCCAGACTTTGCCTCCTGTTTCTTATCCTATTCCCTTCAGACACGCATTCCCAGACAGAATCTCACTCTGCAGTGGACTCTTCTGATTTCACCGTAAACTTGGAAGCTGTGTCTTGTTTCTTTGGATAACGGGTGCTGCTGGGCATGGGTCTGAATTCAAATCCCCTCAACCTATCCTGGATTTAGTCCAGAGGCTAGCTCTCACCTAGGCCTCCCCTCTGTCCCTGAGTTTGTTCCATTTGCCAGCTCATTGCTTTGACCTCTGTTTCCCTGCAGTGGCTTTAGCACAATGGAACTTACTGATAATAATAAGCACTTAAGTGTGAATTATTTTCTTTTTTGACCCTTTGTTGAGAGTAAATATTGACAAGCAAAGAAAATAGGAATAAGGGTTTGAAAGCTTCTAAGGTAAAGCAGGAGAAAGGGGAAAGCTATTTCTGATGGAGAGGTGGAAGGACAGAGGCAGCAGGAATTGTGGAGATAAAAAGCAAATCGGACAATCTGTCTTTATACTTAATTTGCACAGCCTCCAGCTCAGGTCACTCTTGAACATGCCAGTTTTGGCCTTATAGTATCGTTCCTGTGTACATCTCATGTTCATTCATCTACTCACTCATTCAACTAATTTAACTTAGTGGCCAACCCTGTGCCAGTCATTGTTATAGGTACTAGGAATCCAGTGGTGAATGAAATGAACTCTCATGAAGCTTAGGAGAGAAGAGATAGGAATCAACTTATCACATGATAAATGACAACAGAGTGGGGGAATTACGTGATGCAGAGAAATGTTACCATAGATGAGTTTAAACCATTTTAATAATGTTTGGGAAAATATACCTGGGGAAGCAATGAGTTTGCTGAGATTTGGTAGATATATGGGGTATAACTTGGTGAGGATAGAAATACCTTTACTGAAGAAATGGAAGATGATGAGCAAAGGCTGTGTGGTAGAAAGGAATATGGTGTATGAAAGAACTGAAAGGGGCCTGGATGTCTGGGAGGCAGGGTGTGGTGGGATATGTTATAGGATATGCTGGAGAGCTGGGTTGAGGCTCTTACAGGCATGTGAAACATTTTGCTCTTTCTCATAAGAGTAAGGGGAAGCTATCTATTATTGTGTAACAACTCACCCCCAAACTTAGTGGCCTAAACTATTGTAAACATTTAGTATTTCAGTTTCTGTGGGTCAGGAATCCAGGAGTAGCTTAGTGAGACAAGTTCTGGCTCTGGGTCTCATGAGGGTGCAGCTCCCCTATTGGGATTCGGCCAAGATAGCTTCCAGAGATGGAGCCATCTGTAGTCTTGACCAGGGCTGGAGATCTACTTCCAAGGTGGCTCACATAGCTGGGAAATTAGTTCTATTAGTTCTGGTCTTTGGTGGGAAGCTTGGCTCCTTCTCCATAGGGCTGCTCATGCCATGGCAACTGTCTTCCCTCAGAGTAAGTGATGAGAGAGAGAGAGAGAGAGAGAGAGAGAGAGAGAGAGAGAGAGAGACTCAAAAGGCACATAGACCTTCCATCACATCAATTTGTTAGAAATAAGTAACTAATTTCTTCTCACATTCAAAGGGAGGAGAATTAGTCTCCAACTTTTAAAAGTAGCATGAAAGTATTTGTTGCATATTTAAAAAATACCAAACCATTAAAGAGTGTTTAGCAGGAATGGTGACACGGTCAGATTTGCTTTTCAAAAACGAGAACAAATTAAATAGGGCCAGTATGAAGGAGTGTACACTGGTTAATAGATATTAGAGTAATACAGGATGTGAGAGGCTGGTGGGGTGGAGTAGAATGCTGGTAAAGATAAAGAGAAGTATATTTAGAAGGTAAAATGGTCTTAGGGATCAATTGGATTTGGAGGTCGAAGAAGAGGGAAGAGGATAGATTCTAGATTTCTGTCTGCATAGGCAACTGAGGTGGTATTCAGTGACACAGAGAATGCCAGGAGAAAACCATTTTGCTCTATGAAGTAGCGGGAATGATCATGAGGCTTTTTTGTTTGTTTGTTTTTTTAAAAGACATATTAAGTTTGGTGTATCTTGGTCATATCCACGTACAGTTACTATGTACTTCCTTGGTTATAAAACTCTGAAACAAAGAAGATAGTTCTGAGTTGGAGATATAAATGAATACATTATCCACACCTAGCTAGGAAAGAAATCTCTGGATTTGAAGAAATTTCTTAGAGAAAGAAGGATGTGAAAAGAGAAGAGGGCTTTGGAAGATTGAATTGTGTCCAGCAAATATTCATTCCCTTCTTTACTGTTATTATTTCCTATGGAAAGAGTATACTTCTCTGTCTCATTGGTGCTGGGTTCAGCCATGCGATTTGTTTTGGTCAATGACATGTTAGTATATGTATTAGGAACAGATGTTTGAAATGTGTGGTGGAACTTTCTCTTCTGTGCTCTTTCCTTTTCCTTAGAAAAGAACATGCCTTATAACCTTTATGGAAAGTGGTGTGGATATTACTCAAAGAACTAAAAGCAGATCTACCATTTGATCCAGCAGTCCCACTACTGGGTATCTACCCTAGGCAACAGAGGTCATTGTATAACAGACACCTACACTGGCGTGCCCATCACTGCACAACTGACAATTGCAAAGATGTGGAATCAGCCTAAATGCCCACCAACTGATCAGTGGATAATGAAAATGTGTTATATATATACCATGGAATAGATGGAGCTAGAGGTCATCATCCTAAGTAAACTGACTCAGAAATAGAAAACCAAACACTGCACACTGTCACTCATATGTGAGAGCTAAACAGTCACAAGGATGGAAATAATAGATACTGAGGACAATAATGGGGGAGGGAGAGGGAGACTAGGGTCAGAAACTACCTATGGGGCACAGTGTTCATCCTCTGGGGAATGGGCCACATGAGACCCAATACCTTCCACTACACAATATGCCCATGTAACAAATACATATGTGTACACCCTGAATCTAAAAAAATAAAAAATAAAAAAGGAACATGGCTTAGATAGTCACTGGTTTATGGCAGAATTAGCAAACTTGGACCCAGTTGAAAGTATGGAGCCAAGCCCAACTGAGTCTAGCTTATGTCAGCTAAACCTGATCCAAAGATACATGAACAAGAGATAAATGCTTACGTTTGAAAGTCACTAAAATGTCAAGATTTTATTGTTGTTGTTACACAGCATTGTTGTGGTAATAGCTGACTGATGCAAAGCCTAAGATCTAGTAGCAAGGAACACTATTCTTCAAAGTCCTTATTGGATTACATGTGATTTAAGAGCAGTACTTATGTCTGATGCATGGTTGTATTAGCAAAACCTACCATAAAGGCTTGGTCAAATTCTTGGGGAATATATGAATGCGTGGGTGGGCATAATTGAATTTAGGTGTGGCTATTTATCTATCATGAGTGTCTATAAATCACACACATATTCTTATAATAACTCTTTCAAGCGTGTGTCCTCAGATAATGAGAAGACATTCAAATAAACCTGGATGCAGCAGTCTCCAAGATCAACAATTACATTCTTTCCTTTTCCCTGAGTACATTTCTATCACATGTTGTAAAGAAACGCTCAAGAAAATTGATATTCTATCTAAATACTATGCAAATATTTTAGACCATATTTTATTATTGTTAAACAGATTTCAAGTGAAAACATTTTAAAATTAAAAAACAAAGTTATTAGTGGCAGTAAACATGCCTGTAAATCGTGTGTCAATTGAATGAAGGCAATTCAAAAGGCTCTTTGACTACCAACGTTTTCATAAAATCTTTGACTAGTTATGAGGTAATTGTGAGAAATGATGAGTTAGAATCCAAGGAGAAAAAAAAAATAGTTTCTCTAGTTTAACAGCTGTGGAATCTTTTGGTAATTGCTGGAATATTCCTTTTTCAGTAAACTTAAAGTTTGCTTCTTTAAAATGTCACAGTAGAATTCTTGAGCTGAAATATATATATTTTAACTTCGTCTTATGTGCAACTTTCTTTTTCGGCTTGACTTTAAATGATAGTTGAGGAGAGAAAGACAGCACCTGAACTTATATGTTATCTCCATTAAATAAATAGAAAAACTGTAGGAAAAGCAAACACTCATTGCCATTTAAGATATTTGATCTTTCACGTACTGGTTATTAATTAAAATGTGATTTTTTTTTTCTTCAAACACCCATAAAAATTGTGTGCCTCTGTGTACACAAGCAAGTGCAGTTGTCCAGTGTTTACAGGGGACGGGTTAAATTATACCTTGCCTAGTTTGACCACAGTGTGAAATTTTAAAGTATAAACATGATCAAAAAGAAGAGTGGCTTCAAAAACGGAGAAACAACAACATTCCTTTCTCCCAGAACCTTTTCAGTCTCTCAGTCAGACAGCTGCCCCCTACTCCCTTCTCCCAGCAGTCACCAGAAACAACATCCCACTCTGTACACCATCCCCCGCTGGAAAGTAAAGGGCACCATCAATTCTGAGAAAGAAATTGCCGAAATAACAAAACTTATTGGAGTGGATGATTTCTCACAGACACTGCCAATCAGCTACAGACGCAAATCTGCCTTTCTTTTTTTTTTTTTTTTTTTTTGCCTTTTTATCCCTCACCCCACCCCTTTGCTAGGGAAAACAACCTAAATCCTCCCGAGAAACTTCACTTTCAGTCAAAGAATAATACAGATGGCATTGCCATCCTGGAATAGTTTGCTTGCACTTCCCTCTGCCTTCATTACGCAGCTGAGTGGGTAGGTGTGCCTTGTTGCCTTTTCATTTCGATCAGGGCTCAAAAAACTTGTGATTTTACCTGAAAATATCACCTAAACATGGTTTAAAAAAAAAGAAAGCAAACAGTGCAGAAAGTAAATGTCTCCTTTTCCTCACTGTCCCCTCCCACTTTCCCCAATTCTCTCAGACTTCCCAACAGCAGAAATGTTGCCAGGGGTGGAGGGCTGGAGTGTGTGTGTGTGTGTGTGTGTGTGTGTGTGTGTGTGTGTGTGTGTATGTGTGTGTGTGTGAAAGAGAGAGAGAGATAAAGGGGGGATAGAGAGAGAGAGAGAGAGAGAGAGAGAGAGAGAGAGAGAACTGAAGAGTCTTGCTATTATCCTATTTTTGATTTAAGAATCAAATCAAGAAAATATGTATTACACACAGCAAACTTCCTCCCTGCATATCCCCACCCCCCACCAAAAACAAAAACAAACAAAC
>CAUYQG010048127.1:0-30732 GCA_963574415.1 Tarsius wallacei
GGTGGTGGGTATCTATCTGAGGATGGGGAGACACCTCTTATCAACAAGGGTACCTGAATGAAATATTTTTGTATGCCTAACCCCTAACTGTACCCCACAATAACATAATAAAATAAAATAAAATAAAATAAAATAAAAAAAGAAAATACTTAGCATAGACCCTGGAACAGAGTGGTTATCTACTCTGTTTTACAAGTAGTTTTCTTGTGTTGTTAGTAACAACTTATTTTGCCATTTAACTATTATATCTGACAGTGACTATTACAGAATTCTTTACTGGGGGATTTTTGGGGTGGGAGGAACTTGGTAGAAAGAACTGTGAGAGTCTTCTTGAGGCTATGTTTGCACAGTAGTTTAAATAAAATCAAGAAAAAGCTACTTTCCATAGAAAAGTATTAAAAAAGACTACTACAGAGGCTAAAATCCACTCAACACTGTGGATCATGCAGATATTTCCAAGTAACATAATAATTATCAAAATAATGAATTCTCAGTTAATGAACCCAGTATTTTCAGCATAACCAAATGGGATTATCTGTGGAGCAATGTGATCCACTGCTCAGCATAAGACAATAATGGGAACTTAAAAATGCATGAATTGATGGACATTTGATCCATTAAGTGATTCAGAGAAATTCATTCTACCCAAGACATTCCACCTAAGAGGCATATACAAATGGCAACTTCTTTATCTATTATTGATGTCAAGCTTGAAAGTACTTCAATCTAAAGAAAAAAATTGTACTGCAATCTAAAATATTATTATTTACCTTTGTCTGAGCCTAATTAAATTCTTCAACGATTCTACCACCATTCACCCAGTAATACTAATACACACACACACACACACACACACACACACACACACAATCTGCAATATTAAAATAAGTTGGGCTGGTTTTTTTTTTTCCCTAAATTTTTTTCCATAAAGTGTAACATCTCTGGGGAATTTTACTTGGCAATTATTTGCCTATTCTCTCATTCAACAAAATTATACAGCAAATCACAAAATCATACTTGGCACAGGAAGAAGCCATAAAGCCTGGTCTTAGAGCATAATGGGAAAAAAGACAAGTCAGCAACGAATATTATCAACAACGTGGAATTGATAGGTTAGGTAAAAAACCTTGATATTCTGAATTTGAATTGGTAAAAACAATATTGTATTTATTTATAACATACACACACACACACACACACACACACACACATTTTCTCCACAGCAAATGCCTATGATTAACTCAGTAGCAATGAGCACCTTTAGTACTCAGATTTTGCCCCTCCCTCATTATCATTCCCTACAGAAAGGAAAAAGTGATCTTTTACATGGTTGCTAATTCTAGATCTGGGACAAGTACCATACAGGATTATCTGGGCACAAGCAAAAAAGCTTTCTAGGAAACTCAGCAACCAATTTGAATAAGCCCTTTTACCAAAGATAGAACAATTAATTAAGCACCAATAATGATTACAGCTGCACTGCATTGAAAGACATTAAATATGCTTAAATCCAGACATTCTTGATAAATAATTGATTCTGCCTGTCCTCTATGAGGTGTATGGCAAAGTAACCATATGAGATCAGGGCAAATTTCTGTTTTTAAAATGTATTAGGATAATAAAGTTAGAAGAAATAATCAATTGAGGTAATGTAGAGAAGTATGGAGAGAAGACAATAGTTGCTATTAATGGATAATTATTAAAACTAGAAGGTGAGTTTATGACAATTACACTATTATACTGTTCAGTATATAATGTATATGTTGATATTTTCACAAAACGAAGTTGAATAGAATAGTGTGTCCTGATTATTGTAGCTTTATAGTAAATTTTCAAGAAATGTAATGTATGTATCCTTTTTCAGATTGATATTGGTTATTATTTTTTGTTCTCATATATGTTTAAAATCAACTAAGCTATTTCTATAATACAGGGATTTTTTAAATTTAATTGAGTCTAAACATCAGTTTGGGGAGCATTGATACTTTAACACCACTGAGTCTTCCAATCAATGAACATCACTTTATTTATTTCATTTTCTATGATTTTTAAATGTTTTATACTTTTTGGCACTGAATTCTTGTACATCTTTTGTTATATTTATTTCTAAGGTTTTTTTGTCTTATTTTTACTTTTTCTGTCTTATTTTTACTATTAAAATTATATTTAAAATTTTTATTTTTAATTGTTTACATCAAATATATAAAACTACAATTTATATTTATTGTGTTTTGATCTTGTATCCTGCAAAATCGGCTTATTAGCTTTGCACTTGTTATTGCTAGTAGCTGCCTTATAGATTTCTTTCAAATGACTTTATATGGAGACTATCACATGGGCCCACTTTCTCATAGTGTCCAAATAGAGACTGTTTTGCTTTTTTTCTTCTAGTTTTTATTCCTTTGATTGCATTATCTTGCCTTACTGCAAGTACAATATTAAATAGAAATGGTGGAAGCAAGCAATTTGTCTTTCTCCAATCTTGGGAAAAGTTCAGTCTTTCACCATTAAGAATGATGTTAGTTATAGATTGTAGCTATACATACATAGTTTTATTACATTGAAGAAATTTTCTTCTATACCTAATTTCCTACAGTTTTCTTTTTCATGTTTGTTGTTGTTATTGTTGTTTGATTAGGAGAAGGAGAATGATGTCTTTGTCATGTTTTGGTACCAGGGTTATGATAACCTTATAAAATGAGTTGAAAAGTATTCCACTTGGTTATTTTTTATATACTACCTTTCTCCACTCAGAATCCCTGTCTATTCACTCATTTTGTCTTCTTTTCCTTTAAATCTTTGAACATAATGATTGTTTTAAAGGCAATGTCTGCTAATTCTAACATCTGGATCATTTCAGTTTCTGTTTCTACTGAGTATTGCTTGATCATCAGTCCTACTTCTTTGCATATCAGTAATTTTTAAATGTTTGCTTTAGATAGTATAGATTATGTTTTCTGCTTTTTTTTTTTTTTTTTTTTGATATAGCAATTAAATTACTGGAAGATCTTCTTAACCTTACCAAACTTTCTATGCTTAGTGAAGGCTACTTTGTTTTAGGTTTTTCTTTAGTACTGGGATATGGCTCTTTCTCTAAGGCAAGCTTTCTACTGCTTAGGCATGGCCTTTTGCACACCTTCATTCAATGCCTGAGGTGTTCAGTAAGATCTTTTCACTTTGGGAGGGCCAGAAGCCTACCATCTTTCAGTTCTGCATGACCTCTGATAGCCTTGTTCACTTCTGAGTCCCAGAGCAGCCATCTCTTCAAGACCTCAGAAAGTTTTGTCCTACCTCTATACAATCTAGCACTTGGGAAACAACTCGATTTAGTTTCCCAAGCTGACTTTTGGGCCTTTGCACGGTGATCTCCTCTCAAATACGTTTTTTTATTAAAATCTAATCACTTCAGCATCCCTGAATTTCAATCTCTACCTTTTCATCAGCTACACTGCTACTGTGCTTGGAGTCTACCTCCCACTATTGGGAAAGCTCTTCTCAGCAGGAATGTGAGGTAAATGCAGAGTTTGTTTTATGTATTTTCCCTCTTTCAAGGATCAAAGTTATATGCAGTCTGTTGTCAGAGGTTTGAAAACAGTAATTTTATATATATATATATTCTCCCTCAGGAGAATATATATATTCTTTTCTTCAAAAGAAGATGGTAAGCCTAGTATCAGTCACTTTATCATGTCCAGAAGCAGACGTTCCCATTTTATGGTTTTAAACAGAAGAATCATCAAATTACATTTGCTCTTTATGTATTTTATCCTGGAACTCTCACAGAACATATACATTAAAAAGTAGAGACATTTTAAAAGAGCATTTCAGTAGTCCACATGCCAGATGACAAGTATTGTGGCAGTCAGAATAGAGAAGAAGAGACAGGTCTAAGAAGCAATTGGAATAAAAAACCATCAAGAGATTGAGAAAATAGAAAGGATAAATATGTAAGGTGAACCATGGTGAAATCTTAAATGTCATAGTCCTTCCATCAAAGTGTTTTCCAAGACACTGTTTTTTTAAGTAACATAAGATATTTTCTTTGGTTTAGATATAGCATAATCGCGCTTACCAACAAATGGTTTACATAATTCAGTCCAAAACAGTTTGCATGTGTTTGTAGGCCTCTTGTTCTGAGCTGGCATCCAGGATTCAGAGCAGTAGCATGACAATCTCAGATTCTAGAATTTGGCTTTCCATTCAGAAAATTGAATGAGATTTGTGTGAATATTTAAAATAATTAATTGTTATCCTCATGTCATGCTTCAGGCTTATCTCAGGGAAATAGTACTATCCACTGTCCGTGCAAAGAAGGGAGTAGGGATAATAGTAAAAGACAACATTCATTGAACACTTCTAGTGCCATAACTGTGCACAAAGCCTTATTTAAATTATTTCGCTTCATCTTTATAATAACTTGTGAACTGGGTACTATTATTATGTCACTTTTAAAGAGAAAAAAATATCTATTGCACAGTAATTAACTGGCAGACCTGGAATCCAAACTGTGGTCAGTTTGACTCTAATGTAACTCTGCAATATCTTGTTAAACCACTGTGTTAGAGATCAGAGGTTTGATCAGGAGAAAACATGGGCAGCAATCCAAAACTAGTTTCTTGAATCAAAATTTGGGTAATTTTCTCATTAGGATGTCAGGCAGCAAAAATGCGAGCTGGGTAGATATAATGAGTTGACATAGGCAAGTGTGAGATTAAAGGCATTCGATTTGGCACATAAGCGCTCAGGCAAGTAAGGCAGACACTTTTGGTCACATAACCATTTTCCATCTCTTTCTTCCCAGCAGAGTCCCAGCTTTGTATGAGTGTTCTTCCGAGCAACCATGTGCTTTGGGGAGGGGCTCTCCTCAATTCCAAAGAATAAATTTTAAATAGTCCAAGTCAGTCATGTTTATTCCACCCTCCCGGTCAGTGAATTAGCCATAAATATGTGATACAATTCTCTTTGATGAGAAATAAGAAAGAAAAGTTTGCTTCAGGGTGAGTGTAGGAATACAAGAAAACTCTTCCTCCTTGATACAAAGTGACCTGTGATGGAAGTGCCCCATCTCTCTGCCTATGATGAGGTGCATGAGAACAACATGGCTCTTTGGTTAATGCCAGGAACCTAAGAGCCATCATAGGACCTTGAATAGATAAGCCACCCTCCCAGTGTAGCACGTCGGATAGGATGAAAGAACCTAGGCACTTGGTCACTTCTTTGAGGCATGTAATTAATAAGCCTTGCTCTTATTTTTCATGCTAGAATACATTTCTTCATTACTTAAGCCACTATTAGTGAAACATTCTGTTACTTGATACTGAAAGCACCATAACTGATACTACAAATATCTTTTTGGTTTAGATCAGGGTTTAGCAATTGTTCTCTGTAAATCAGTGAGATAGTATTTTCTGCTTTGCATGTCACATGGTTCTGTCATAAATACTCAACTCTAACGTTAAAGCATGAAAGCTGCAATAAGCATTTTGTAAACAGATGTGTATAGCTCTGTCAATAAAACTTTATTTACAAAAGTCTATATTTTTGTAAATAATAGAGACACTGTGTGTAGCCTCCGAAGTAGACACTGTTCTCATAGAGACATTGTGGATAGCCTTCATTGGTAGTTTTTTGCTTGTGCTTCTTTTTCCTATCTAAGTAAAATTAACAACTTACATTCATCTCAGGGGCACAATTACAGCTCACAACAGCCTTGACCTCCTGGCCTCAGGTGTTCCTTCTGCCTTACCCTCCCAAGTAGCTGGGACTACAGGGGCCACCATGCCTGGTTAATTTTTAAAATATTTTTATAAAAAGAGGTCTTGCTATATTGCCCAGGCTGGTCTCAAACTTCTGGGCTCAAGCAATCTTCCAGACTCAGCCACCTAAAGTGCTGAGATTACAGGCATGAGCAACCACACCTGGTCCTGTATAGAATTAAACTTGTGAACCTGTGTAGGACTCATGTTGATTTTTTCCATGCTGTTCTTCTCTCTTCTCAGGTGGAATAAGCAAAGAGTCTGACACTTCATGCCAAATTTTTTATTCCCACCAAGAGCTCACTCTCCACAAGGACTTGATCAGTTCAGACTGATCAACTCAAGGCCATTGGGTTTTCCAGCCTTCACTTTTTTTCCTGTCTGCCTGAGGTGGTCAGGCTGGACCCAGGATGGGCATTTCTATACATACTGAAGGCTCAACCTCCTTAGCCTTCCTTGTCTTGGCCACCTGTGTTGTGTTCACTGCTATAAGCATCTTTTGAGTGCTGTCCCATGTCACTGCCCATTACTTGAAGCTGACTTCAGTCAGTGCTATGCAGAAATAGGTCGTTAGCCTCAGCCAAACTCCTGCTCCTCCAAGCAATGGCATTCCCAAATAATCTGACTTCATATACCAGTGTTCAACTCTCCTATCCTTCTATCATGTTATTTTGCTATAAAATGCCTGATAATCTTAACAAAAATAAAGTACTTTTTTGTTATTTACAGCACACAGCAAGCCTATCTTTGTGATGTGTGAATAGGCTAGCTGCATATACTAAACACCCTCTAAGGTAACATTTAAAGTGTGGTCTCTTCTCAAGAGTTTGCCTAATAATGGATAAAATGTAAATGCATAATATTACCAAATATTAATCCATAATTCTCCAGCTTCTAGGACATCCTCAGGCTTCACCTACCTATTTCAGTGCCAATTTTCAGACTGTTCCCCAGGTTGCAAAACAGCAATTTGACACTATTCAACTATTTTAAGAAGTCATCTTAAGGAAAAGAACAGGTCCCTGGTTTTCCCAGGAACTTCACATTTGTTAGTTTTCTGTCCTAAACTTTGGTTTCAGATTGGGGGATTCTAGGGAGGCCCAGAAAATAGGTTCTAAAACCTGGTGTGGTATAGTTTCTCCAGTTTATAGGTTCTCATAGATTGGTCAGGGAAAGCCCCAGAAGCTCCATTATTGTGGACTCACATCAGGGTCATCTAAGTGAAAAGGGAGACATTTTATCGCAGATTGCACAGCCCAATTCCATAAAGAAAATGGAGGCTTAGAGCAGTTTAATGTTTATATAAGATTAAAGAAAATAGAGAAAGTAATAAATTCAATTCTACTTATTTGCTGGACTCAATGAACTTTTTATGAAGTTTAGCTTCTGTAGTTCAGGATGCCTCTTTTGATGCACAAACCAAACAAAAGTAAATTGTGTTCTAAATAACAAAAGGTTCCAGACAAATTGTCATAAAAAAATGCAAGTTGTTTTATTAATACAGAAAATGGTATCACCCTTACCCTTGGGTAATGCCTGGCTACCTAAATCTTAATTTTTTTAAAAAAAAACTAACTAAATAAAAATAATTCATGCCTTCATCAGCTTCAGGCTACAAAATGAACAATCTAGGCATTTAACAAATAGTAGCACGTATAAATTGACAGTGAGTTTGATTCACCCAAAGAACAGCTACAAAGGAGCCTGTAGACATAGATTTAAGACTGAGTTTGGCAGTTCAATGACCTTTCCTACCTTAGTTTTCCTCTCAGTGAAAAATCTAGGCTTAAATCATTTAGAATTTCATAGAATGAATACTTTTTTGGAGGTGCATATGCTGAAGACACATTATATGTGGGTTGAATTTATGAAACCATTTTCAAATGTTATTTTCCTTTTGTAATGGGTACATCTAACATTGTCCTCTGTGGTTAAAAGTGGTTATGACTGCTAGTACAATCAAATTTAACCAGATTTTTCAAAAGTAGTATGTGTTCTGATTTAAGACCAACCCTGAATTCAAGCTCATCCTTGATATTTCTAGTTAAATCCCCAAATCATTGACCAGTCTTTAAGGGATGCAGACAAAATTGTCAAATGTCTACTTACAATATTTCAATGATTACTTTGGTTATACTTTTGTATTAAAGTTGCCTATGTTAAATACATTTGTTGAGAATATTGCTTTACCCACTCACATATTATATAAAATCATTTCATCCGACTTTTCACATACATCTTCAACATCAGTATAATGATTATTACCAGAGACATTGAGTCATCCAACACAGCTTCCCAAAGCACTCTCTCAATCTACATTTGACAGAGCCATTTGGGATACTGCCCTATTTCAATCTAGATATAATGCTATCACTTGCTATTTTATCCCAAGCACCTATTCACGTAACATTAATTTTTTTTTTTTCTGTAGGTGTCGACTCTTGATTTTTACAGCTGAAGTGCTAAGTTTACTTAATGACATCAAAGACATGCAATGTTAAGGTCATGTTTCATAAAATTATTACTAAATCTGTGTTAAATTTCTTTGTCCCCTTTTGAAACGATTGTGGCAGTTTCAGGCTAATGTGTCTCCCACAAATAACCATTTGTACAAAAAATAAAATAACTGACAAAATATCACAGGAGATGAGAGACGTTGCAAAGGAAAGGCATCTGGGTATGTGTGTTAAAAAATCCTAATCTTCTCTGTGTATGTTGAGACAGTTACATCATCAGTTTTTCAGGACTAAGTATAGTTCTTTAGTATATGCAGTTTTTCTTATATCCCACTTACTGCTAGGGTATAAGTAACAAACCCAAATTTTTATCAGGAACTAAATGCACTGCACATTCAGGTGAATAAAGAAAAGAAAATACTGCATTCAGCTCTGGATTCAGCTTGTTAACAAGTGAAGAGGACTAATGAAAACCACACATAATCCTCAAACCTCATTTCAACCATTAGTTTCAATCTTGTCCCCTGCTCCTTCTTTTACCAGAGTTGCTGACAAGGAGTAAAGTGGAGCTGACTAGGATTTCTCGTCCCACACACCTCTGGTAGAGGTGCTAATGAATGGCCACAAGGCAGCACACCCAACATAGAGAAGAGGCAAGGGAATCAGGTAATCCTCCAGCTGAACAGAAACCACTGATAATGCTAGCTTAATCTCTACTTCTGTCATCTATCCAGAGACAGCAATCCTATCCTTCCACTCATAAATACTAAATAATTAGACAGACTTGGCATAAATAATGAAATTCAGCTATTTTGTACTCAAGGGTAATGATTTGCCTTAAAAGATTTCATTTGAAATGAGACTTTTGACAGAATAAACAGCAAGGTGCATCTCAATTGTTCATTCACATACCAATTAATAGTACAGAAAAATTATCTGAAAATTAAGAACATTTTGTTCTTGCTAAAATCATCTGTTGGTTTAACCAAGCTGGCACAGTTTTAATATCCTACAGAGCTTGTGTTATGCTTATTAGAAGGATATGCTGCATCCAAGCTGTGTTTATTAAATATATACAGTGCCTACATTACCAAGATTTATAACAGACATCAACAGATAAAAATTAAAGACTGTAACATATCCATTCATATTATAGTGCTTCAACAAAATTCAGCATAATTGTGAAATTTATTAAGCGACTGAGAAAATATCGATGGGTTATAAAACCTGACTTTTCTTATTTCAGAGTAAACCCAAGCGCCACAAAATTTCGTTCATTTCCCTTTCAAAGTATTTTTAACCCCAAGTTTAAGTTTTCTCTGACAGAGTGTTCAAGCCTTTACAAATCCTCATATGCACTGAAATGTTTTCTTTCCACGACCATAGGCTTGTTGAGAACATGGACAATGCCAAGACTATGTAAGCCCCCAAAACAACATCGCTTGGTGAGCTCATGGAAAATCAAAAATAAAACTGATTAGAAACAGGCAAAATATAAAAGAAACCAACCAATTTAGTTTCATTACTCAAGCTGAGTGAAATGCAGAACACAAACAATATAAGGAGGTACAAGTCCTTTGTATTTTAGCAATTCTTAAATTTTTAATGATTCTGGGTTTTGTGGTAGCTTGGGAGAAATGTTTTAATGTAAGATTCATCTTGACAAGAAGGCCCATAACAATGGTACTGCTTAGAATAGTCCAATTAAAATGTTCACATTTGGTAAGTTTGCATTATATAAAAAGTACACAATGGAATATAGATCATTATCACTTTTCTTTCCTGGAATCAAAATACTGAATGCTGCATGGCACCAAAATTGCTCCTCCTACCCCTGAAAAAGTCCAACTTCTGATTATCAACCAAGTTAATTAAATCCATGTGGGGAGACAGGCATTGTGAGGACTTCTTACTTCTTAAAAGAGAATATTTATCAATTGTAAGCCACATATGTCAACTTCTCTTATTGGTATCTTTGCCCAACTAGTTTTAACTACATAATTATTTATTTTTATTGCCCCCCCCCCACACCCCACCCCAGACTGTACACTGCATACATGTAAGGACTACGTCTGGTTTTTATTTTTTTAACTATTACTTGTCCAAATGGCTAGGCTCTATGTTCAAAATAAGGCAGAAAACTAAACTAGCTATTGCTGAATACGTTCTGCTTTATCTAAAAATCTCATCCATCCTTTACACCTCTTGGCTATTAGGGACTTAGCTGGTAGCCTGATTCTCAGCCACTTGATCTCCAGCAATAACATCACTAGCAAAATTTCATTTATGCTCCCGCACTTCCTTCTCTTTACCACGTACCTTTAATTCTTAGATTCTAGACTAAACCAGGAGATTTTCAGCCTAAATTGGGACCTAATATAGGGTAGGTTATGAAAAAGTGTCAGCATTTTTGCATATAAGTCATGCAAAAGAGTCAGCTTTCAAAAAGGGTAGAGGTGGCTTGTGAGGTAGCTGCCCTTCTAAAGGAGTCCTTGAGCATCACTTTATCATGGCCACCAGTTTTCCACCCATCACCTCCTTGTTACCATATTAGAAGTCATTGTGAGGTAAATTAATGTCACTTTCTCATTGCGCAAAGAAATAATTTAAGTCAATAAGAAATCTATGCCGGGCTCTGTGGCTCAGTCTGTAATCCCAGCACTTTGGGAGGCTGAGGTGAGTGGGTTTGAGACCAACCCCGGGCAACTTGGTGAGACCTCATCTCTACAATAAATAAAAAATTAGCCAGGTGTGGTAGTGTACTCCTATACTTCTGGCTACTTGGAGGGCTGAGGTAGAAGGATCATGGGAGCACAGCAGGTAGACACTGGGGCGACTGTGAGTGTGCCATAGCACTCCAGCCTGGGCAACGAAGTGAGACTCCAACTCAAAAAAAAAAAGAAAGAAAAAAAAAATCTATAGGACTTTGTTCACAACACTAAAGACTACCCTTGACATCTATGAGTCTTGACATCACGACATCAAGATGTTCACCCATGAGTCTCAGTTCAAATTACAGAGAACATTCTTGGAAAATCTTAGCCATTGCTGCTACTCCTGCATACAGATATCCTCCAACTCAAGGAATCCACAAAACTTTGTGGAACTGCTAAAGATTCAGGGGCAAGAAGCAACAAAAATTATTTTGCTTATTTTGAACAGAAAATTATGTGTAAGAGGAGGTTTTGATTGTGAAGCACATTGTGTTCTTGACAGTTCCTTACATATCCTGGGCACAGGGCAAATCTTCAACCATGATTTGTAGTCCTTTGCATTTCCTAGAACCTACTGCAAATCAGATACAACTCTGATTGGTGATAAATAGAGCTGCAAGAAAGAACAAAAACTGAAATAGAAAGTCTTTGGAAATTGCATCTAAATATTTTCTCAATCTTATGATTGCATTTACACATTTTTAGCAGATAGATGTGAATAATACAACAAACATATTGTAACTATGGTTTTTAAAAAAATGTCTTTCATGTCATCTTAAAACTCAAAGAGTTCAAAGCTTACCAACATAAAGATGTTGTCTGAAGAAAGAAAATTAAATCATATAAATAAAAATCCTTTCAAACCTTGGTTTTGTTACCCTTTGAAATACTCTCATACCCCTTTAAAAAATATTAAATAATGCTCAAAGCTAAGGATTTTTTGCTCTGACGGCTACTCTATAGGCTGTCTTCATGTTAGATAGCATGCTTTAAGGATGATGTAACAATTGGATTTTGACTCCACTTATGCGGTCAGTCTCAGACTGGAAACTGCTTTTCCTCTGGGGAGAGAGGCTCCAACATGCCTCTTATTTTATACAGACTTCATTGTAATCTACTTCAAGGAGCCACATCGTCTGGCAAAAGTTGAAGGAAATGTCTGTGTCTGACTTTATTATCACCGTGCCTCCGGTAAGAGTGTTACAAAAAGTAGACTCCCTGGAATTTGTGTCATGGTTATACTTGGGTCACTGCCTGCTGATAAAATGTCATCAGTGTTTTTTTCCTCCTTAGTTCTAACCTGGAAGGGTGTCACCTAAGAAGGTTCTGAAGGGGGCGGAAATAACATGTATAGAGGAAAAGTTGCTGCATAAAGCCAATTCTGAGCCCTGCAGGGACACATTGAACTGAATATCAAATGACATGTGTGAGGCACTGTGAACAAGCACTCTTTGAGGTCCTCAGCTTTCAATCAGTTGGGGTAAAGTGTGCCAAGTTAGCACAAGTCAGACCAAAGCAGATTGTAAGATAAACATGGTAGTTCTGGGGGGAAAAATAGAATGTGTATACATTCTTAATTTTAATAGTAAAAGAAGAGATGGGGAAAAACAAACACATGAAAAAGTGCTCAGCCTCACTAATCATCAGACAAATGCAAATCAAAACCACATTGAGATACTACCTAACTCCAGTAAGAATGGCCATCATTTATAAAACAAACAACAACAGATGCTGGCAAGGATGTGGAGAAAGAGGAACGCATCTACACTGCTGGTGGGAATGCAAACTAGTGCAAACTCTTTGGAAAACAGTGTGGTGATTTCTGAAAGAACTAGAAATTGACCTTCCATATGACCCAGGAATCCCCCATTGGGAATATACCCAGAGGAACTCAAGTCATTCTACCAAAAAGATACCTGCACATGCAAGTTTGTTGCAGCTCTATTCACAATAGCAAAAAACATGGAACCAACCATGCTGACCATTGAAGCTGGACTGAGTGAAAAAAAATGTGGTATATATACACAATGGAATATTATGCAGCCATAAAGAAGGACAAACATATGGACTTCGCAGCAAATTGGATGGATTTAGAGTCTATTATACTCAGTGATCTAACACAGAAACAAAGAACAGAGTACCATATGTTCTTACTCATAAGCGAACCTTGAACAATTATCATAATACTCTAAGAAAGGGATTGGCAGTAGTGGGAAACTGCCGGGGGGAGCAGGGGCAGGATAAGCAGTTGAGAGAAACTGCCAGGGGAAGGAGGGGCACACCTCATCAACAAGGGTACTTGCGTAATGAACATTTGTATACCTAACCCTGAATTGTACTCACATCTTCAAAATAAAGGAAAAAAAAAAGGACCAAAAAAAAGAGATGGGGAAAAAACACACTGATATCAATCAGTTTATCAATCAATGACTTTAAATTTGAGGAACACATATTTGCCAATTTGCCAAGACATTTTAAGAATTATCAATATTCTTATTAAATAAAGCATACACAAATTTAAAACTTGAAATCTTCTTGCTATTCATTCAAAAGAATGGTTTGAATCTGCCAGGACTGCCATAGCAATATATTAGAGACCTAGTGGCTTAAATTTAAAAGAAATAACTTTTTTCACAGTCCTGAAGGCTAGAAGTCCGAGATCAATGAGTTGGCAGGTTTGGTTTCTACTGAGGCCTCTCTCCTTGGCTTGAAAATGACCACCTTCTCACTGTGGCCTCACATGGCCTTTTTTCTGTGCCCCTAGTGTCTCTTATTGTCTTATAAGGACTTCAGTCATACTGGTTTAGGGCTACACCTTAATGGCCTCAATTTAACTCAATCACTGCTTTAAAGTCATTATCTCCAAATACATTGTGAAATACTAGGAGTTGGATCTTCAACATATAAATTTGGATGTCAGAGGTGGTGGCTTGTGCCTGTAATCCCAGCCATCTTGAAGGCCACTGAGAGATGATTGCTTCTACCCATTAGTTTGAGACCAGCCTGAGCAACATAACTAGACTTTGTCTCTACAAAAATTCAAAAAGCAGGTGTGTTGGCATGCGCCTGTAGTCCCAGCTACTCGTGAGGCTGAGGTGAAAGATCACCTGAACCCAGGAGACTGAGGCTGCGGTGAGCTGTGATCGTGCCACTGCACTCCAGCCTGGGTGACTGAGTGAGATCCCAACTAAAAAAATATATATATATAAATTTTAGAGGAAGAAGGTACACAATGTAGATCATAACACCAGTGTTTAGGAGAAGCTATGACTTCCAACTTTAAGATCCTCTGTCATATTTGTCTAGGAAACGAAATGGATCCATTTGTAACATTCATTCACAAATATGTATTAAGCACTTACTATTCAAAAGGCGTGCATTTAAAGTTCTGTGCTAGATATAAATGAATAACAAGCAGTTCCTGTCATCTTGGTGTTCATAATCTATTGTGGCTAGGAGATGAGATACCTATCCCAAACACATGTAATTACATGATTAACTTAATGGGTCTCTCCAGGTCATAAATGCTGCTCACATATTAGGAAGAAAAGAAATCTTTTTCAAGTAAGAACTTCATACTTTGTAACTAACAAAGGCAAAACACTCTTTTAGGAAACTATGCCTTATTTCACCCTTTTGCCGACAGCTGGACATTGATTCATTGATTCATTGATATATTAATTCATTCATTCATTCTTTTGTCCAACATTTAGTGCATGATTGCTATTTTCCAGGTACTGGGCCTTTTACTGATACCAATGCCGTATGTAACAATTGGATAAAATTAAAGTAGTTGCAATAATAATAGCAAAAACAACAACAATAATAATAATGTTTCTAGACATGGTGGCTCACACCTATAATCCTAGGACTCTGGGAGGCTGAAGCAGGAGGATTGCTTGATCCTGGGAGTTCAAGGTCATCCTAGACAGCATAGCTAGACCTCATCTCTACAAAAAACTTAAAAAATTAGCCAGGCATGGTAGCACACGCTTATAATCCCAGCTACTCGAGAGGCTGAGGTAGAAGGATCACCTGAGCCCAGCAGGTTAAAGCTGCAGTGATCTTTGATCATGCCACTGCACTCCAGCCTGGACCACAGAGCGAAACCTCAACTGAAAAAAAAAAAAAAAAGATAATGTTGACATGACAGTCACTGTTTTGGTTTTTTGTTTTTTAAGTACTGATCATTTTGGTGCATATGTGATGATTTTGCTATTTTTAACATAAGTATACATTATGAAACTTTCTATTTTTATATTTGCAATTTATGTTACAAATTCTCATAATTTTGCTAAGAAGTGCTATTTCTTAATATATTTTAAATGGACTTTATTTTTAGAGAAGTTTTAGATTCACAGCACAATTGACTGTAAGGTACAAAGATTTCTTTTATACCTCCAGCCCCACATATGCAACACCTCCTCCACTATCAAACCCTAACCCCAGAGTGACATATTTGGTACAGTGAATGAACCTACACTGACCCACATCATCAACACACAAGTCCATAGTTTCCCCTCTTGCAGTTGTACAATCTACGTGTTTTGGCAAATGTGTAATAAAATGTATCCACCATTATAATATCATAAAAAAATTATGCCCTAGAAATCCTCTGTGCGCTGCCTGTTTATTCTTTATTCCCTTCTAACCCTTACAGCCACTGATCCTTTTTTATTGTCTGAATAAATTGTATGAGAAAAGAATGTTTAGTTTTACAATAAACTGTTGTCTTCCAAAGCGGCTGTAGCGTTTTATCCTCCCGTCAGCAGTGAATGAGAGTTTCTATAGCTCTACATCCTCACCAGCATTTGGTGGTGTTAGCGTTTTAGATGTTGGCCATTCTGATATACATGTAGTGATACCTTGTTTTAATTTGCAGTTACCTAACGGTGTACGATGTTGAGCATCTTTTCATACGCCTAGTTGCCACCAGTTAAATCTTTGGTGAGGTGTCTGTCAAGGTCTTTGGCCCACTTTTTAAATCAGGTTGCTTGTTTTCAGTTGTTTTTATATTTTGGATAACAGACCATTATCAACTGTGTCTTTTGCAAATATTGCTTCCCGGTCTGGCTTACCCTATTCTCTTGACAACATTTTTCAAAGAAATTTTTAATTTTGGTGAGTCTGGCATATCATTTACTTCTTGCATGGATCATGCCTTTGGTGATTTATCTAAAATGTCATCACCACAGCCAAAGTCATCCAGGATTTCTTCTATGTTACCTTTTAGAAATTTAAAGTTTTGCATTTTACATTTAGGTCTATGATCCATTTAGTTAAATTTTGTGAAGGATATAAGGTCTGTGTCTAGATTTTTTTTTCATATGAAAGTCTAGTTCCAGCACCATTTTTTGAAGACTGCCTTTTATCCATTGAACTGCCTTTGCTCTGCCAAAGAATTGTCTAAGATTAGTTGACTACATTTGTGTGGGCCTGTTTCTGGGTTCTCTATTCTGTTCCATTGATCTGTATCTACTCTTTCATCAATATCACATTCTCTTGATTGCTGTAGTTTTATAGTAAATCTTGAGGTTCTGGTATGTCAGCCCTCCAATTTTGTTCTCCTTGGCTTTATGTTGGCTATCCTTAGCCTTCTGCCTTTCCATATAAACTTTATAATTATCTTATTAATATCCACAAAATAACTTGCTAAGATTTTTATTGAGATTGCCTTAAGCCTATAAGCCAAGTTGGGAAGAACTGACATCTTGAAAATGATGAATCTTTTTGGACATGAGTATGGAATACCTCTCCATCTATTTAGTTCTTTTATTTTGTTCATCAAAGTTTTGCAGTTTTCCTCATATAGATCTTGGTACATATTTTGTTAAATTTATACCTAAGCATTTTATTTTTTGGATGTGAATGTCAGTGTTATTGTGTTTTTAATTGCACATCCCACTTGCTCATGGATTGTATATGAGAAAGAAAGTGGTTGACTTTTATATACTAACCTTTTATCCTTCAGCCTTGCTATAATTAGTTTCAAGTATTTTTTTGTTAATTGATTCTTTCACATTTTCCAAACAATCATGTCATCTGCAAACAGACAGTTTTATTTCTTCCTTCCCAATCTGAATAACTTTTATTTCTTTTTCTGGTCGTACTGTATTAGCTGATACTTTCAGTACAACGTTGAAAAGGAGTGATGAGGGAGGACATTCTTGCCTTATACCTCATATAGTGGGAAATCTTCCAGCTTTTCACTATTATGTTAGTTGTTAGGTTTTTTGTGGATGTTCCTTAGCAAGTTGAAGTAGTTTCTCTCTATTCTTAGTTTGCAATTTTTTTTTTCAATCATGAATGCCTGTTGGAATTGAGCAAAAAATAGATGATTTTTCTGTACCTATTGATATAATCATGTGACTTTTTTTAGTCTGTTGATGTGGTGAATTACATTAAGTGCTTTTGAAATGTTTAACCAGCCTGGCATATCTAGGATAAATCCTATTTGATCCTGGTGTATACTCCTTTTTATATATTGTTGGATTTGATTTGCTAATAGTTTGGTGAGGATTTTTGCATTTCTGTTCATGAGAGATATTAGTCTGCAGTTTTGTTTGTTTCTTAAGATATCTTTGTCTGGTTTTTATATTAGGGTAAAGTGGGCCTCATAGAATGAGTTAGGAAATATTCCTTCTGGATCTATATTCTGGAAGAGAAGTAAAGAATTGGTATAACTTTTTATTTAAATGTTTGGTAGAATATACCAGTGAACAAATCTGGGCCTGATGCTTTCGGTTTTCAAAGATTACTATTAATTATAGATTCAATTTATTTAATAAGTTTACATACATAGGCCAATTTAAATTGTCTATTTCTTCATGTGTTTTGGCAGATTGTGTCTTTCAAAATTTGTGGTTTTATTTTAATCTAGATTACATAATTTATAAGCATAAAGTTGTTTATATACCTTCATTATTTTTTTAAGGTTCATGGACTCTGTAGTGATGTCCCTTCTTTCTTTTAGCATATTAATAATTTGCATCTTCTCTTTTTTTCTTAGTCATACAGGCCAAAGGTTTATAAATCATACTGAATTTTTGCAAAGAATTAGATTTTTTTTTCATTTTTTTCTATTGTATCAATAATTTTTGTTTTCAAATTATTTGAATTTTGTTCTAATTTTTTCCTCCTAATTTCTTTATATTTAATTTGCTCTTTTTTTCTATTTTTAAAGTGAATGTTTGGATTAATTTTAGAACTTCTACAAGGAACACAAACGTGCTGAAAAGAAAAAAACAAACAACCCCATTACAAAGTGGGCAAAAGATATGAGTAGAATGATTTCAAAAGAAGACATACGAGCATCCAACATATACATGGAAAAATGTTCAGCTCTACTAGTCATCAAAGAAATGCAAATTAAAAGTACACTGAGATACTGCCTAACACCAGTCAGAATGGCCATCATCAATAACTCAGAAAATAACAGGTGCTGGAGAAGATGTGGAGAAAAGAGAACACTTCTACACTGTTGGTGGGAGTGTAAACTAGTATAGCCTCTGTGGAAAACAGTTGGCAATTCTTAAAAGTTCTAAAAATTTACCTTACATATGACCCCGTGATCTCCCTTCTGGGAATATACCTGGAAGAACTCAAATCACTCTATAAAAAAGATACCTGCACACATATGCCTAGCACAGCATTGTTCACAATAGCAAGAACATGGAACCAATTGTGCTGCCTATCAAGAGGACTCGATAAAAAAAATGTGGTACATACACACAACGGAATATTACACAGCATAAAAAAGAACAAAATCATGAACTTCACAGCAAACTGGATGGACTTACAGTCTATAATACTGAGTGATCTTTCACAGAAACAAAGAACCAAGTATCACAAGTTCTCACTCATAAGTGGACCTCGAACTATTGTAATACTATAAGAAAAGGATTGACAGTAATGGGAAACTGTGGGGGTGGGGGGACAGGGATTGGCAGTAGTGGGAATCTGCCTGAGAAAGGGGGACACACCTCATCAACCAGGGTACCTGCATTATGAATACTTGTATACCTAACCCTGAATTGTACCCCACAATTTTAAAATAAAAAATTTAAAAGTTAAAAAAAAAGAAATATGTTGGCATTTTCCTAACCAGAGAAGTAAAAGATGCTTAATGCTTACAATGAAAACCACAAAACACTGTTCAAATAAATCACATATGACACAAACAAATGGAAAAATATTCCATGCTCATGGATTGGAAGAATCAACATTGTTAAGATGTCCATCCTACACAAGACAATTTACAGATTTAATGCAATATACATTAAATTACCAGCATCATTCTTCTCAGAAACAATGATACAGGAATTAATGTAGAAACAAATGACCACAAATAGCCAAAACAATCCTCAGCAAAAAAATAGAAATAAAGCAGGAGGTATCACACTACCAGACTTTAAACTTATTATAAGGCTACAATAATCGATACAGTATGGTATTGGTATAAGAACAGGCATATAGACCAATGGAACAGGATAGAGATTCCAGAAGCAAAACCTCAATTTCTCAATCAACTCATCTTTGAGAAAGCTTCCACCATCAACCACTGGGGAGAGGAGAACCTATTCTGTAAATGATGCTGGGAAAACTGGCTGACCACATGCAGAAGATTAAAACGAGACTCCTACCTATCACTACACACAAAAATCAATTCTAAATGAATCAAAGGCCTAAACATAAAACCTCAAATTACAAGAACCTTAGAAAATGCAGGAGACACCTTATGGAAATTGGAACTGGCAACTAATTCCTGATCAAAACCCTAAGTGCCCATGCCATAAGAGATAAGATAGACAAATGGGACCTCATCAAACTGAGAAGCTTCTGCAAAGCAAAAGAAACCAACAAGAGAGTGGGCAGACAGCCCACAAACTGGGAAAAAATATTTGCCAACTGTATATCTGACAAAGGCCTAACATCTAGGATCTACAAGGAACTTAAATGTGCCAAAAAGAAAAAAACAAACAGCCCTATTAAAAAGTGGACAAAAGATATGAATAGACTTCTCAAAAGAAGACACACAAGCAGCCAACAGATACATGAAAAAATACTCAGCCTCACTAGTCATCAAAAAAATGCAAATTAAAACCACACTGAGATACCACCTAGCTCCAGTCAGGCTAGCCATCATCAAACACAAAAAACAACAGATGCTAGAGAGGATGTGGGGAAAAGGGAACACTTCTACACTGTGGGTGGGAGTGTAAACTTGTACAACCTCTGTGGAAAACAGTTTGGTGATTCCTAAAAGATCTAAAAATCAACCTTCCATATGACCCCACAATCCCCCTTCTGGGAATATACCCATAGGAACTCAAATCAGTCTATGAAAAAGATACCTGCACACACGTTTAATGCAGCATTATTCACAATAGGAAACAACATGGAACCAACCATACTGCCCATCGAAAAGAGGACTGGATAAAAAAAAATGTGGTACATATACATGATGGAATAGTACAGAGCCATAAAGAAGGACCAAAATTATGAACTTCACAGCAACTTGGATGGACTTAGAGTCTATAATACTGAGTGACCTAGCACAGAAACAAAGAACTGAGCATCACATGTTCTCACTCATAAGCAGACCTTGAACAATTATCATAATACTATATGAAAGGGATTGGCAGTAGCGAGAAACTGCCAGGGTGGGGGGCCGGACTGGCAGTTGTAGTGCCGGGGGGTGGAGGGACACACCTCATCAACAAGGGTACTTGCATAATGAACATATGTATACCTAACCCTGAATTGTACCCCATATCTTTAAAATAAAGAATTCAGAGCAAAACAAAAATTCAGCTCAAAAAGCCAGAAAAAGAATGAGTGAGTGAACCAAAAAAAGAATGGATTATAAAAGATAAAAGCAGATATTATTAAGTAGGAAAAGAATAGTACTAAGAAGTAATACAAAAGCTGGTTCTCTGGAGAAAACAAGCAACAGAAACAAACTACTATGTATCTTATCAGCAAAAAAAGAAAGTGCAAATAAATGTAATTAACAATGATGAGAAGAAAATGCTAACAAATGGTAACAGGAAATTTTAAAAATTGTAAAAGACTACTTTATAAAACTCTTTGCAAATAACTAAGAAATAGATGAAACATCATTTTTAGAAATATATGTTTAATGCTATCCCAATAAATCAGATTTTTTTTCTTGGAGCTAGACATAAAATTTATTTAAGAAGAGCAAGCAGCTGGGCTTGGCGGCTCAGCCTGTAATCCCGTGCCTTTGGGAGACTGAGGTGAGTGGATTGCCTGAGCCCACGGGTTTGAGACCTGCCTGGGCAACTTGGCGAGACCTCGTCTCTACAATAAATCAAAAAAATTAGCCAGGCGTGGTAGCACTTGCCTGTAGTTCCAGCTACTTGGAATGCTGAGGTGGAAGGATCGCCAGAGTCCAGCAAGTTGAGGCTGCAGTGGCCGGGAGCGTGCCACTGCCCTCCAGCCTGGGCGACAACTTAAAAAAAAAAAAAAAAAAAAGAAGAGCAAGCAAGCAAGAATAACCAGACAACTCTGACCCAGAATAGCAATGGTGGAGTCTAGCCCCACACACTACAAAGTAGAACACACTATGAAGTCTCTCTACTCACATCAATGTGATGCTGTCATTCCAGCAGGACAGAGCAGAAAACCCAGGAGTTCCAATTGCACATGAAAATCTAGGATACAACAGAGGAAGGAGCTCTCTCAACACAGCAGGGAAAGGACTTTTCAGTAAGTAGTGTTGCAATAACTAGGGGGTTACTGCACAAAGACACAAGGCAGATTTGTTCCTCACATCAAGCTCCAAAATAACTTTCATATGGGGCAGAGATTCTCCTCTTGCTCTCTCCCCTGAGGTAAAGTTTATATGCAATAGAATGGACAGATTCTTAAATGATGTTCAGGGAGTTCTGACTCATGTATACTCCTATAACCCATACCCAATCAAGACACCACAGAAAGCTCCTCCCTGTGAGCTGCTAAATCAATCACATGGAGGCGCTCAAGTCTGACCTTACTTAGGAGCTAAGAGGTGAGTCACCACTTTGAGCCTTGTTCTGATGCAGACCCCAGACTAGACTGACAGCACAATCAGACTGTGTGATGTCTCTGGCTTGCCTATTAATTTTCTTAATGATGACTTAAAAATACTTTTGAAGATGATTTTAGATTTGCACAAGAGTTGCAGAAGCCAGACAGAGAGTACCCCTAAGTTTCCATTCAGCCTCCTCCACTGTCTCACACAGTCACAGAACAAGGATCAACACCAGGAGAGGAGCATTGGCACAGTACTCACAGCTTGACTACAGGCTTTGTTGGACTTTACTAGGCCCCCACCAAGGCCTCTCTGCTTCACCCCATTCAGGATCCACATTGCACTTAGCCGACATACTTCCACCCCTCCCCTGTCCAGAACAGTCTTCTCTCATCTTTCACAACCTGGAAGAGTACTGGTTAGTTATTTTGTAGAATATTCTTCGACTTAGATTTGTCTGCTGTTATCTCCAGATTTGATTGACAGAAGAACATGACAGGGTTTGAACTATACCAGGAGTATCTAATGCCAATATGACGCCATCCCTGAGGACTTGGTTAGGGTGGTGTCTGCCACACTTCTCAACTGTACAGTGATTTTTTCCCTTTGAAATAAATAGCTATTTAGGGAGGGGAAGTTTATCTTTAACCTTTCACTGTGATTTTCTATTTCCCTTATTCCTTCTACGTTTATCAACTGGAATTCTTCTGCAGGGTAGAATTATTCCTTATTCCTCCTTATTTATACATTTGGTTATGTATGGATACTAGTATGAATACATGGATATTTCTTTTTTTCCTTTGGCTTGTAATCTATTACTATCATTATCTATCTTGTGGCTCCAACTGCTCCATTTTTGGCCCCTGGAGCACTTTTAGGTGGGCATCTGCCCTTCTGATATCTGCCATGCTCTCATCACTCACCTTTCATTTTTCCTACCCTAGCCCTGGAGCAAACACCTTCCCCAAGGAGTCTTTAGAACCCATAATCTCAGGCTGGCTCTGCTCACTGCTATGCGTTTCACTGCTTTAGGCTTTCTACGGACAGAGCTGGGAAACAGATGTGTTATACTAACTCATGCACATCTGTCTCTATAAAAAACTAGCAACAACCCAAGTTCATGCTGACATCTCCAACCCCAATCCAGAGCCTCGGGGTAACTCTAGCACCATTCTTTTCCTTATTCATAAATTGTTTCTCTAGAGTGAGAAATCTGGCTCTCATTATCTACATTTACTCACATTTGTTTATCCCTAGAATACATATAGTTTTGGGATTGCTAGCCAATACCCTTATGACTAACAAGTGTACCAATCAGAGTCTTTTGTCATTAGGCTTACAGCACCCTTTCAAAACTCTGATTTTCAAAGTTATAGGCAGCTGCAACTTCTTTGGCATCCACTTTATAGTGGTTACAGAATTTGTCTGTAATATGATTAATGTGTCACAGTTTGTATTGTTTACTCCATCCCCCACACACATTGATTTTAGTGAAATTTTGTGGTGCACAGTTCTATAGGTTTTCTCAAGTGCATAGTCATAAATCTAGCATCGTCCCATCACTTCAAAACTGCTCCCTGCTCTCTCTTTGTAATCAACTCCTTCCCCTAACTCTTAATCCTTGGCATCCACCAACTCGTTCTACATCCCTATAGTTGTGCTTTTTCTAGACTGTCATATAAATGGATCATATAACATGTAAGCCTTTTGGGTTTGGTCTCTTTCACAAAGCAAAATGTATTTAAGATTCATCCATGTTGTTGTGTATATCAATAGTTCAGTCCTTTTTACTTTTTAGTAGTATTCTGCTGTAGAGATGCTATCATTAATTGCTTATTCATTCAATAGCAGAACATTTAGGTTTTGCCCAAGTGTTGGTAATTACTGAATAAAACTCTATTAACACTCATATACAGGTTTTGTGTAAACACAAATTTTCATTTTTCTTGGATTAAAAACCAGGAGTGAGACTGCTAGGTCATATGGCAGTTTAACATCATGAGAAATTGCCAACTGTTTTCCAGTGTGGCTGTACATTCGGCATTCCCCCCAGCAGAGTAGGAGGGTATATTCCTGCCAGCACCTGGTACTGTCTTCATCACCACTGGAATGCTTTGTCGTTGTTCTTTAATATTGGCCATTGAAGTAGGTGCGTGGTAGCACCTTATGAGGAAGGTGCACAGCCCCCTCCAAATCACCTAGGCCTACTGTGGCTGTCTCATTCCTTAAAATTTCCTGTTATGTTTTTAGCTGGTCAGTTGCTTGCCCCAAATGGTGCTGTCATCTTAGGCTAGTTGCAGTGTGTACCTTCCAGATTGCCTGCATTTCCCTAACAAGTAATGTTGAGCATCATATTTTTCTCTGCTAATCTGCATGTGCACTTTACAATCCATGTATCTTGTTGGGTGAAATGTAGGTTCAGATCTTCTGCCCAATTTTTTATTGAGCTGTTTAAATGTTGAGTTTTAAGTGTTCTTTATATATTCCGAATACTAGTATTTTGTCAGATATATGATTTGCAAATGTTTTCTCTGAGAGCAAAATTTTAAAATTTTAATGAAATGCAAGTTGTTTTTTCTTTTAAGGACTATGCTTTTGGTGTCATATCTAAAAACTCTGCCCAAGATGATGCAGATTTTCTTTTGTGCTTCTTCCAAATATTTTACAGTTTAACACTTTACATTTAAGTCTGTGATCCATTCTGAGTTAATTTTTTATAAAGTGTGAGTTTTTGCATGTGGATGTTCAGTTTTCCAGCCCCATTTGTTGAGAAGATTATATTTTCTCTACTAAATATATTAAGAGTTACTTTTACACCTCTGTCAAAAGTCAGCTGACCATATTTATAGGGACCTATTTTGGGCCCTCTATTCTGTTTCACTGGCCTGTGCTATGTCTATCTTTTTGCCAATACCACATATACCACAGTCTCTTAATTACAGTAAGTGTATACTTTATAGTAAGTCTTGAAATCTTGTTCTTACTTTTCAAAAACTTTTTGGCTGTTTTAGTTCTTCTGTCTTTCTAATGACGACTTTAGAGAAGAAACTTTTAATATTGAGAAGTTTATTTTATCATTTTTTTCTTTCATAGTTTGTGTATTTTATATGGTAAAGAAAGTTACCCCCAGGTTGTGAAAATATTCTTGTTTTCTTCTTGAAAATTTACAGTTTCAGCTTTTACAGTTCATCTATAATCCATCTGAAATTAATGTTGTGACCACAGTGAGAATTAATAGTGAAGGCTCACTTTCATTTATCCAGTTGAACAATCTTTCCTTTTCCAACTGAACTGCATTGGTTGAAAATACTTTGCTCCCCCCTGCTATTGTGCCTAGTCACCTCTCTCAAAAAATAACTGACCTCCTAACTTTGGATCATTTATTTCAGATGATCTGTTCTATTCCACAGATCTATTTGTCTACTCTTACCCAAATACCTCATTGTCTTCATTATTTCCAAGGAGGAAGAAGCAAAATAAACCCACAACGCAATTATACTTTAGGCTAGGGCACAATGCAGCTCTTACATCTACAAGTCTAAGAGTGGCTGATATACCACTCTGGGAAGCAACTGGTATAAACTGCTAATGGCGGCTATGTACACACTTATTAGCCCAACTGCTTCAATTCTAAGTATACGAGGGGGAACCAGAAAAAAACGGGAATTATTTTTTGAGTACAGGTCCCTTGTAGTACAGGTTTCCTCTGCTAGGCAAGTGTTCTAGGAACCTAGTGGCATTAGGTACCAGCTAGCACTGTTGTGAGAGATTGCATTCAGCTTCCGTGAATTTTTTTTTGGAGATTCTTTCAACGCATTTGTCCATTTCATGATGGGCGATTTATGAGCACACTTGCCCACACCACGCTGAGTGTTCAACATTTTTTTACCAAAAACATCATGACTCCCTATTCACCCAATCTCACCCTCAGCTATCTGTTTTGTTTCCCTGGATGAAAAAGTCCTAAAAGGGAACCATTTTGCTGACGTGGAAGAGGTGAAACAAAAAACAGCAGAAGCACTAAATGCATCAAAACTGACAAGTTAAAAAGCTGTTTTGAGCAGTGGAAAAAGCAATTCAATAGGTATATTGCATCAAACAGAGTACTTGAAGGTGACAAAATTTAAACATGTAATAATAAGTACACAATTTTTAATAAATAAGTTCTGGGGTTTTTTGGGTCCCCCCTCGTATATTCAACTGAGTACACATGTAAACCTAAAGACTTGTACAAGAATGTTCCTAGTAGCATTATTTGTAAAAATCCCAAATTGAAAATAAGCCACATGTTCATCCTCAGCAGAATGAACACTGCCATATATTTAGTCAGTTACATGGATAATCACACAAACACAAAGTTGACCAAAAGGTACCAGATCTTAAAAAAATCCATAATGTATGATACTTTTCATATGAAGTTCAAAAATCAGACAAAACTAAACTACCATGTTTAGAAATGCATCCCTAGATGGTGAACTATCAAGAAAAACAGGGTGGGAGCCATCTGAGGGGGGATCCAAGATGGTCACCATGGAGCAGCTTACCAGCACCATTCTCACCAAGCAAGTCAGGTAGTAGGGACTCAACTGCTAATAAACAGAGACACTTTGAACACTTTTGGACATCTGAAACACCTGCACCCAGCAAAGGTCTCTTTTAACACAGAGACCAGAAAGCGAGGGTGGAGGGGGAATTTGGGTGCGCCATCCCTCACTGTGTCCCAGGGTCATACAAGAACTGAAGACCTGCCTGGCAGATTAAAGAGGGTAAGTGAGCTAAAGATGATTTGGGACAGTTCACCCTCTCCCAACCATGTGAGGGTTGTCAGTCCCATGCCGGAGGAGTCTTGGGCAGGGAACAGGACTTTGGGCAGCCCAAGTGGAATAGGAGAAAGATCTGAGCTGGGGTAGCTACGGCAAGCACAGCTTTCCATCAGACCAGTGACTCATGGGCAGGGAGGGCCTGCCTTCAGAGTAAACCCAGCAGACACAAACTGCCAGCAGCTGGTGGCCATCCCCCCAGCCAGACCAAGAAGAACTGCCTTTAGCCGTTTGTCCTGGCAGGGCAGAGCCCTCCCCCTCCTCTGCAGCAGAAAACCCACTCTATTTCCAGAGCAGAGTGCGGATCTGAACAGGGAGAGTGCAACAAGAAAGACACCCCACTAAGAACTCTCTCAGTGGGAAGGCACCTGGCCTGTAGGCTGCAATCAGCAGATGGAAGGGAGTCCCATCCCCGACCCTTGCTATCCACAGAGTACTAGTAGGGGGATTGAAAGCTGGTTGTACAAGCTTAGCAGCAGGTGAGAAGTACTGCAATGACAGAAGCTTACCACAAGGTGGAGCAAGGAGCAGATATGAATGCTCCTCCCTCTCTCACTGAGTGATATATATTGAACCACAGAAATTCCTCTAGAACAGAGAGTAATTGAATAGTTTAAGAGTTTCAAGTCAGAAGAGAAAATATAGAGAGCAAAGAGAGGCCTATCACAAATGAGGAAAAATCAATGAAAAAAATACAGGCAACCCTCAGAGTTCTAAAGAGACAGCACCTGAAAAAGTAGCTACCAGAACACAAACAATGGAAACCCTCAGAGTGACCTGCTCCAGATGACAGCTACAGAAATAAGACTGGATGGCAAATGTGAACAGGAACCAAGATAAACCAGAAGTGAAACTTGAAGTCATACAGGAAGTAAAAGCAGAGTTGGCCAGTTTCAAAAAAGCCCACTCTGAAATAATAACAAAAACTTAACCCTGGAAATGAAGAACACACTAACATGCATAGGTAGTAGCATCAACCAGACAGGAAAGAATCTCAGAGCTTGAAGATCAAAATATGGAATTAACCCAATCTGTCAAAAACATAGAACAAAAGCTTAAAAAGAAGGAACAAAGCCTCCAAGAGATGTGGGACTCTGTCGAAAAGCAAAAATCTATACCTGATTGATAGCCCTGAAGCAGAAAGGGAATTGGGAGACACCATGAAACAAGCATTCCATGAGGTCATTCAAGAAATCTTCCCACATCTTGCCAGAGAGACTATCATCAAGCACAAGAGATTCAGAGAACCCCTGAAAGTACCATATGAGAACACCATCTCCAAGAGACATAGTAATCCACCTCCACAAAATACACAAGAAAGAAAAAAATCCTAAAGGCAGCAAGAGAGAAAGATCAGACTACTTTCCAGGGAAAACCCATCCGAATTGCTCCAACTTATCTGCAGAAACATTAGAAGCCAGAAGGAACTGGAATCCAATTTTTAATGTCCTTAAATATAAGCAATTTTAGCCAAGAATTTCTCATGCTCCCAAGTTAAGCTTCATCAGTAATGAAGAGCTAAAATCATTACCAAACATCCAATCTCTAAGAGAATATGCCACCTCCTGACTAGCCCTTCAAGATATGCTTAAGAAGGCGCTGAACACAGGGGGGAAAAAAAAAGAATAGTCATACCAATCACAGAAGTACAGGCAAGTACAGAGTTAACAAACCATACAAAGCACTCACAAAAATGAAAATACACACATATATAAATATAAAAGTAGAAAGAAAACAAAGCAACCCCCTAAGAGCCCTATGACAGGGATAAACTCTACATTTCAATAATCAATCTGAACATGAATGAACTAAATGTATCACTGAAAGGACTCAGAGTGGCAAACTGGATAAAGAAATATGATCCAACAGTCTGCTGCCTCCAGGAAACTTATCTCACTGCAAAGGACACCCACAGGCTCAAAGTTGAAGGATACAAAATGATCTTCCAGGTGAATGGAAAACAGAAAAGGGCAGATATAGCTATTCTGCTATCAGACAAAGCAGTCTTCAAACCATCAAAGGTTAAAAAAGACACAGAAGCATACTACATAATGGTGAAAGGCTCAATTCACCAGCAAGAAATATCTGTCCTAAATATCTATGCACCCAACACAGGAGCACCAAGTTTTATAAAATGACTACTAAGTAATCTAAAAGAGGATACTGACTCTCACACAATCATAGTTGGAAACCTAAATACCCCACTGACAGCTTTAGATAGATCACTGAGGCAAAAAATCAACAAGGAGATTCAGAACTTCAACTCAACGCTCAATCAAATGAATTTAATAGACATCTTCAGAACATTTCACTTAACATCCACTAAGCATACATTCTAATCATCAGCACATGAAACATACTCCAAGATCAATCACATTCTCGGACATAAATCAAGCATGAACAAATTTCAAAGGACTGAAATAATACCATGCATCTTCTCAAATCACAGTGAAATAAAAACAAATATCACCACCAACAAGACCCCCCCCCCACCTCCACCAAATACACAAAGGCATAGGCACTAAACAATATGTTGCTGAACATCTTCTAGGTCAACATGGAAATCAAGACAGAAATAAAAACATTCCTGGAGACAAATGAAAATAAACACACATCAGAATCTCTGAGATGCCATGAAATCAGTGTTAAGAGGAAAATTTAAAGCATTGCATGCACATATCAAGAAAACAGGAAGATCACAAGTAGATGGTGTAACATCATACATAAAGGAGCTGAAAAGGCTGAAGATCACCTAAATCCTAACTTCAGCAGAAGAATACAGATCACCACGATAATATCACAATTGCAGGGTATAGAAGACAAAAATATCATAGAAAGGTTCAACAAGACCAAAAGTTGGTTCTTTGAAAGGATAAATAAGATTAATGGTCCCCTTGGCCAGATTGACTAAAATATACAGAGAGAGAAAGTCCAGATAAACACAATTAGAAATGCAAAAAGAAAAGTCACAAATGACTCTGAACAAATTCAAGGGGTTATCAGAGATTACTATAAACACCTGTATGCAAATAAACTAGAAAACCTAAAAGAAATGGAGGACTTTCTGACATCACACACCCTCCCAAGGTTGAAAAAAGAAGAAACTAAAACTCTAAACAAACCAATAACAACCCAGGAAATCGTTTCAGTCATAAAAAATCTCCCCACCAAAAAACAAACAAACAAACAAGCCCTGGACCAGATGACTTCCTGCTGAATACTATAAGACATACGAGGAGCTAATACCAATCTTACTGAAAGTATTCCAGGCAATCGAGAATAATGGAATTCTCCCCAACTCATTTTATGAAGCCAACATCATACTGATACCCAAACCTGGCAAAGGCCCAATAAGGAAAGAGAATTACAGGCCAATCTCCTGATTGAACCTTGATGCAAAAATTCTAAACGAGATTCTAGCAAATCAGATCCAACAACACACCTCAAGGATCATCCACCATGACCAGGTGGGCTTTATGCCTGGGATGCAGGGCTGGTTCAACATTCACAAGACTAATAAACGTAATTCAGCACATCAACAGATGTAAAACCAAGAACCACATGATTACATTTTTAGATGCAGAAAAGGCATTTGACAAAATCCAGCATCGCTTCTTGATAAAAAACATTGAGCAACTAGGCACAGAAGGAATATTCCTCAAAACAGTAAGAGTCAACTATGATAAACTACAGTCAACATTTTGCTCAATGGGCAGACGCTGAAAGCATTCCCCCTAAAAATGGGAATAAGACAAGGATGCCCACTCTCACCCCTCCTGTTCAACATAGTGCTAGAAGTCCTAGCCAGACAAAAAAGGCAAGAGAAGGAAATCAGGGGCATCCAAATAGAAAAGAAGAAGCTAAGCTATCCCTCTTTGCAGACGATATGATTCTATATGTTGGAAACCCTGGGGAGTCTGTCAAAAGCCTCCTTGCACTGATAATCAACTT
>CAUYQG010048129.1:0-36474 GCA_963574415.1 Tarsius wallacei
ACCTCAATTTCTCAACCAACTCTTCTTCGACAAAGTCTCCACCACTAACCACTGCGGAGAGGAGAACTTATTCAGTAAATGGTGCTGGGAAAACTGGCTGACCACATGCAGAAAATTAAAAGACCCCTACCTGTCACCATACACAAAAGTCAACTCTAAATGGTCAAAGACCAAAATGTAAAACTTCACACTATAAGAACCTTAGAAAATGCAGAAGACAACCTTATGAAAATTGGAGTTGGCAACCAATTCCTGATTAAAACCCCAAGTGACCATGCCATAAGAGATATGACAGACAAATGGGACCTCTGGCAAGCTTCTGCAAAGCCAAAGAAGCCATCAAGAGAGCAGGGAGACTGCCCATGGACTGCGAAAATTATTTGCCAACTGTATATCTGACAAAAGCCTAACATCTAGGATCTACAAAGAACTAAAACGTGCTGAAAAGAAAAACACAAACAGTCCCATTACAAAGTGGGCAAAAGATATAAACAGGCACTTCTCAAAAGAAGACATATGAGCAGCCAACAGATGCATGAAAAAATATTCAGACTCATTAGTCATCAAAGAAATGCAAATTAAAACCACGCTAAGATGCCACCTAACTCCAGTCAGGATGGCCATCATCAATAACTCAAAAAACAACAGATGCTGGAGAGAATGTGAGGAAAAGGGAATGCCTCTACACTGTTGGTAGGAGTGTAAACTAGTACCACCTCTGTGGAAAACAGTTTGGCGATTCCTAAAAGGTCTAAAAATCAACTTTCCATAAGACCCTGCAATAATCCCCTACTGGGAATATACCCGGAGGACCTCAAATCACTCTATGAAAAAGATGCCTAGCCAGGCTCGGCGGCTCAGCCTGTAATCCTGCGCCTTGGGAGGCTGAAGTGAGTGGATTGCCTGAGCCCGTGGGTTCAAGACCCGCCTGGGCAACTTGGTGAGACCTCATCTCTACAATAAATCAAAAAATTAACTGGGCGTGGTAGCGCACACCTGTAGTTCCAGCTACTTGGAAGGCTGAGGCGGAAGGATCGCCAGAGCCCAGCAGGTCGAGGCTGCGGTAGCCGGGAGCAGCCACTGTACTCCAGTCTGGGTGACAGAGTTAGACTCCAACTCAAAAAAAAAAAAGAAAAAAAAGAAAAGAAAAAGATGCCTGCACACGCAAGTTTATTGCAGCATTGTTCACAATAACAATACATGGAACCAACCATGCTGGCCATCGAAAGAGGACTAGATTTTAAAAATGTGGTATATATACATGATGGAATATTAAGCAACCATAAAGAAGAATAAAATTATGAACTTCACAGCAACCTAGATGGATTTAGAGTCTATAATACTGAGTGATTGTCACAGAAACAAAGAACTGAGTATCACATGTTCTCACTCATAAGTGGACCTTGAACAATTATGGTAATACTATAAGAAAAGGACTGTCAGTAGAGGGAAATTGATGGAGTGGGGGAAGGCAGGATTGGCAGTAGTGGGCTTCTGCAGGGGGAGGGGGGCATACCTCATCAACAAGGGTACCTACATAATTAACATTTGTATAATTGTACCCCACATCTTTAAAATTAAAAAAATACAAATATAGGAATTATTAAATACCCCCCAAAATTGTATAATATTGAAAACTGTTGCAATGATCCACACCCTCCTGAAAGATTTGTCTCTCTTTAGGAAGATTGCAGATTACTTGTATTTTATGAATTTTAATTTTCAAATATGATTTCAACCTTCTTTTCTACTTCCCTGTGAAATGAGGTCTAGGTTTGCCAAAGCAGAACATGGCAACCATAATCATGAATGCTTCTGAGTTACAAGGAAAGTGATTATTATAAAGCAAAGTATTACTGTAACTTTTGTCCCTCAGTACTGATGAGATATGGTGGACCTACTGGTAGTGTGAAATGATCATCAGTATGACAGAGTGAGAGGATGATGTACTCAAGAAATGTATACTCTACAAAGCTGATGGCATTTAAGATGCATCTCCAATTCTGGGGCTTTTTGAGATGGCATGCTCATACTGCTAAAAAAGGTGAATGAGTTCAGGATGTTTACCTAGAAAGACATACTTTGGTAACAGATTTTTAGAGCTATTGGATGCAAAATATTAAATATTTATACAAGAAGTTAGTGTCTATGTGTGAAGAAGACTCACTAAATTCCATCTGGTCTTAAAACATAACCATAGGAAGCTTCTGGCTATAGTGAACACTATTTGGTAAAACTCCTTTTTAGCTAGTGTCTCCACAAAATGTATTAACAATATCTATTAATGGACAAAAGTATGTTGTTAGCATCTACCAATCATTATTAAAGATTATTATTATTTGTATGATTTTAGTCAGAATCTCACTCTGTTACCAATACTTGAGTGCAGCGGCACACTTATTGAAGCCTGAACTAATGGGTTCAAGCAATCCTCCTGCCTCAGCTTCCTGAGTAGCTGGGACTACAGGCAAGCATTACTATACTCAGCTATTTATTTTTTTATTTTTCATAGAGATGAGGTCTCAACATATTGTCCAGGTTTGTCTTGAACTCCTAGGCTGAAGCAATCCTCCCTTGTTGACTTCCCAAAGTGCTGGAATTACAAATGTGATCCAACACACCCTGCTATTACTGGAAATTTTTAAATAGGATTATCTAGTAAGCCCTTTCTCAGACTTTAGTTCCTATAATACAGTTTGTTTATTACTTATTTTTTGAGTAGGAGGCACACCGTCACCCAGAATCACTGCTCACAGCAACCTGGATTTCCCATGTTCTGGAGATCCTTCTGCCTCAGCCTCCCACATAGTTGTACTAATGGTGCACATCACTGCAGCTGGCTAATCTGTGTTTTTGTAGTGGCAAGGTCTCACTATGCCACCTAGGCTGGTCTCATACTCCTGGACTCAAGCAATGCTCCTGCCTTGGTTTCTCAAAATGCTGGAATTATAGTCATGAGTCACTGTGCCCTGCCTAAAGCAACATTTTAGAAAATACATGGAATACAATTCAGTATAATCAATCTGGCTTCCCTATGTATGGAGTCCCTTCATTGAAAAACCTCTATCTGTACAATATAGGTGTCTGCTCCTTTATTCTATCCATACTTCTAACAACCATGAAAAATGAAGAGAGTGTTTAATAGCTTTACCACATTCTTTGGGAATAAGTTTCCCATACAGGCTTAAAGATGGCTTTAACCATGACCTTTCCTCAAGAACTAAATGACAGCTATGGCTGGAAAGTGTTGGAAAACTCCCTGAGCTTTGCATCTGGCAGAGGGTATAAGTGAAATGGCATGAAACAAGCTCTAGAATGTGCATTACTGATACAGAGAATAACATCAGAATTTCTAACTTCAAGTAAGAAGTTTCTCAGATCATCTTTACAATTCCCATGGCATAAAATCGTTCTGGTCTTTCATTATTTCTGAAATCTCTACCGAAATTTGGCTCAGAGGTATAAAAAAATGTGTCAAATAAACTTTGCTCTCAATGAGCTCTTGCTAGATTTGTTTATTTATTTCTCAAGAATTCTAGGCCTGGTGTCTCCATTAATTAAATGGTTTTAACATTTTAAATAGCATTAAGTCAGAAGAAAACAAAGACATCTAAGTCAACTTGTATGTGTCAAAATATAAAACTAGCATTACATCTCTACCACCACCCTATATACTCTTAATTTAGAAATGATTGGAATCATTTAATGTGGGCATCTCTCTTCCTTTTCCTGCTCCATTTCTTGTAATTTCTCTGTATTTTCATTGTCACTTTCTGCTCTATCAGGAAGTGTCCCTTTCTGCATAGATAGCACTTCCACTTATACCTTTGTTTCTCTCTCCAACCTATTACAAGAGCGTATCCCACTAATTGTTTCTTTATGTTGCATTCTCAGTTTTTTTCTTTCCAGTGTGCTCTCCCCACTTAGTCTTTACTTACGATTGATTTTCCTTCTTTTTATAAAATATGACCTAGTCAACAAATAAAGCATGTCTTCCTTCCCATTTATTCTCTCCCACTAGCAAATTTAAAACAATTTCCCTTATCCTTTCTCACGCATAACTCTATCATAAATTGCTTTCAAAATGTATCCCAAAGTTGACTGTCTCTTATCACTTCCATGACTATTATTCTAGTCCAAGATACATGTATCTTTCTCCTTATAGATTAAAATACTCATTGCTTTCTCTGTTCTTGTCTTTTCCCCCCAACACCTCTCTTTTCCATTCGACAGTTATTTTTTTAAAGCAAGGTAATTAATTTTACCTCTATGCTCAGAAACGCTGTTTATCTTATTTGAGAATAAAATCTAAAATCCCTATCATGACAAGATTTTACCCCCTGCTACTCTCTCATTCCATCTTCTGCCTTTCTCTCATACTAGACTACACCATACCATGGCCTTGCCAAGTGTGCCTTCACACTAGAGACTTTACTGAGTTCTCCCCTCTGCCTAGAGAAAAAAAACTCTTTCCTCTGACTTCTCCCTCAGATATTCACATTTCTTGTTCCATTTTCTTCAGATTTATGCTTGGGTGCCACCATAGCAGAGAGCTCTTCTTTAAGTAATATCCCTCCCAATCCCTTTAAACTTGCTTACCTCTTCTTCCTAACATACACTATCTCTTGAAACACCTACTTGGTTATAGTCTCCTATGAGATCGTGTGTCCATGTGAGCTGGTTTTCTACACTGCTGCAATTATATGGTAGGCGCTCAAAATATTTTTTTGAATAAATGGATGAATTCTTTGAGGTTTACTCTAATACTACCAATACTTTTAAAGACAAATAATAAATTACTTTCTGCCAGGAAAACTGAATTATTGAGAATGAAGGAAGTGAGTCATTTTAAATAAATTCATTCAAAATATGAAATAATTTTCTAAGTATAACTAATGAGACAAAAACTGCATTAAGAGGCTATTTTGAGAAATTAAACTAAACATATAAAATCAGTTGGTTTTATATTGTATTTTAATATTTGGGATGGTAATAGCAATACCACTCTAGGTTTTAGAAGCACATAAACAAATCAATTGTAATACTTGCAGGACATAATTCATTCTTCTATCTATATTGGATGTAGCATCTCATGTACTTTACCATGCATTTAACATTTTAGAGTGACTTTTCTGACAGTCATTTTTAACAAACAAACAAAAAAACTGGAAATTTCATCAATTTTCAAAAGAGCTTCTCAATGATTTTATATGCAAATCATTCATTTAAGAAACTTTCTATTGATTTTCTTTTCTTTGCGTAATAACAGATTCAACTGTCAGATTCTCAGTAGTCGATAAGCTTGGATATAATTTAAAAACTACTCCAAAATCACCAAATAAAATACTGAATCTTTTCAAAGATCTTTTTTTCCTTTGCCACATTTAATATGTAGTTACAACACAAACATGTGAAACTAACAAAGATTTTGATACTATTAGAAATAGAATGTCCTAAACAAGTATTGAGCAGAAAGACATATCTGAGAGGTCACTTCATTGGTAAATGTTTTTATTTTATAATGATGTTTGCTTGAAGTTTTTTTTTTTTATGACTTTTGCTTTTGGAAGAAACTTTCTGTTTCCAAATTTTCAGATAATAAATTCTTCAATGCACCATGATTGTTTTATAAAAATAGATCAGGTAGAGTTGAAAAACAGAGCTGAGATGCAGCTTAGTCATTTACTTCTAATAATCACATTTTCCAGTAATATACAATTAAATTAACTCTAGCAAAAGATACACCTCTAAATAATTTTTGTGTCCTGTGTTAGGATATGGATAGGATGAGGGTGGATGGGTATAGGGCAGAGGGGCACAGCACAGCGTGCTGGAGGTATGTGCTGGCAACCAGAGATCCAAGTAAAGCAAAGATTTGCAACACACAAAGAGGTGGAAAAAAAAAGATTTATTTAAGAAAAGTTCATTTCCCACAGACAGGAAGCGGGCCTACACTCAAGATGGATGTGGTCCCATATTCACCCCCGCCCCCAGCCCTGGTTTAAATCCTCTCCCCTAGAGATGTTGCATTCAAGTAGACATGACTGCCGTGACTTCCTTGTTGACCACCTGCAAATGTCTTGGAGACCCTGTGCCACAGAGAGCCACTAATGTTCACCCACATTATCACAGCCCCTAGAGAAAGGTGTGATAAAGATCCCAGTGCTCCTGTACATTCCTGAATAACATTCCTTAGACTAATAGAGGGTGTACTTTCCCTTATCTCCCATGCATTCCCAGTGGGCAGCCCTGTGATCTGCATAACTTTTGTAATCACAAGTTTTGTAATTTGCATAACTTTTGCCTAATGCACGATGTCTTAGGCCTTGTAAACTCTCTTTACTCTAGGCAAGCTTGATTGCCCTTCTGCAGGTCCCTGCTGACAAAAGCCATGATACACCTCTGATGCCTGGCACCAGGAAGTCTGGACAGAAAACCCTGAGGGGGAGTTCTGGTCACCACACACCAAGTGTACAATGGGTCGATACTGGTCAAGCTTAAGGAGTCCGTTTCTGAAAAGACAAAGTCAGCAAAGTTAATCTTTACCTAAAGTATGCATTTCTCCAAAACATAGCTTCTACTTTCACATCATTGTGTTAGGGTTTAAAAATAAGATTACAAAATGGTTTCTTGCTCTCGGTCTGTCCTTTCATCCTGAATTGATGGCAACTGAAATTGTGATAGAAGCAGCACTAGTCATGGAATTTAGCATGCAATAAGCAAACAACAATGGGTTATAGTAGCATCATATATAGTAGATACTCTCTAAAGTGAATGGGAAGATCATGGGCAAAAAAAAAAGACAAAAGAATAAAACAAGAAGACTCTCAGCAGTGGTTATATCGATGAAATTACATCAAGCTGTGAAGAACTCAGGTGCTCCAGGAACAAGTGGTCATATAGCAGCAAAGTCAGAATAATGTTATAAAATTAAAAATATACTTTTAAATTTACTACTTTTTAAATACTTTTAAAATGTACCACTTTGATACTCAGCACAACACTTCTGATACCAGATATGCAAACGTCTTCTTCCTACACACCAAACAATTTGGGTGTGTCCAGCTGGGTGTCCTCTAATTCAATTCAATTCTGACACTATTTACCTGGAGGTAATGTCAGATCCCTGTCAGATCCCACAGGATGAAGGCTCACTTCACAGATCTACCCCCTACATTTTCTAGGTCAGTGGCAAGTAATATATTGTCACCTACACTTTGGACTGACAGACTACCATCAGAGTTCTCATTATTCCTCCTCAAGTTAGATTAATTTGCTAGTGAGGCTTACAGAACTCAGGGAAACACTTTATTCATTCATTATAAAGAATATTTTAAAACTCTGCAGATGAACAGGCAGATGGAAGAGATGCATAGAACAAGACATATGGAAAAGGGTAGCAAAGCTTCTGTGCCATCACTGGGTGTGCCACCCTCCAGGAACCTCCATGTTTAGCTATCTGAAAACTCTGTAAGTGCTGTATTTGCGGGTTTTTGGTAGAACTTCATTAAGTGGATAGGATTGAGTAAATCATTACCTAGGGTGATCCACTTAACTTTCAGGTCCTCCCCCCTCCCTAGAGGTGAGGAGTAGGGTAGAGTGAAGAGGATGGGGATAAAAATTTCAACCCTCTAATCACATGACTGGTTACCCTGTCAAACCACCCCCATCTTGAGGCTATCCAGGAATCCCAGCCATCAGTCATCTCGTTTGAACAAAAGACACTACTATCATCTCTGAAATTCCAAGTGGTTGGGAGCTCTGTGTCAAGAACAAGTGACAAAAATAAAATGCCAGATCAAAAGATCAAAAATAAGAGAATCTTCATCTACAAGTGTTTTAGGAACACTGTGTCAGAAAAAGGGTGGCGTGGGGATCAAATATATACTTCATCTTATATCATAATAGGTTTTATAGACTTGCTAATACTGTTGCTTGGTATAAATATAAGGTACAATACTTTATTATCTGTTTAGGCTCCTTTGGTAGATAATTTCCATAGAAGAGATTGTATCTGATGAATAGTCGTTTGTAAGACAAAATTTCTCAAAGAGCTGAAGTGTTTACAGAACACTAATTGATTTTACCTAAAAATGTCTGTGATTCTTTAAATATAGAAAACAGCGACTTTAAAAAAGCTAAAACTTTTGTTTGCATGCTTGCTTACTTTTTCATTGTTTTTGTTGGTAGTAATTTTGGTGGTAGAGGGATGGGAACAGATAAGAAGGATGTTAGATTTACTCTAACTTTGCATAGGCAATTGTGTACTTGAATTTCTCAATGGGGAATATGAAATACAGTATTGCTAAAATTTAATTATTTTACAATTTTTAAATTAAAAAACAAAAGTATACTTTGAGGAGAGTTGTATTAACATTATTTAATCCTTGTTGTTTAGACTAGGACATTATCAAGCAAGGTCTATAAATAAGTTAACTTCCTGTATAAACATTTCCACAAAAAGTAGACCATGAAGGCAACTCATATTGTATTCCAATGTCCCCAGTAGTTCTTTCAAACAATTTTTTTAGGGTATTAACTTATTATTATCAAATACCTAGTTCTAAGTAAATATTAGCACTCTTTTAAACCCAGAAAACTGAAGTTCCAATTGACATGAGGCTCTTCATAAATGTTCAGCAATCCTTTTTAGGAGGAGAGGGGTAGGCTGTTTTATAGTAACATTACTTTCCAAATCAGCTATATTTAAGGAATTAAATAAAGTATTCTAGCTCTAATTGTAAAAATAGAATATAGTCATCTCTCTGTACTGGTTGTGTTCATACAAAGAATACTGTGGGAGTCGTTTTACAAATAACAGACGAAAGACATTAGGTATAAATCAAGTATAATATAATGGCTTCCATTGACTGGTGAACTAATTAAGGGGGAAGTTTTATCACCTCATTCTGAGGTTAACCATTGTTTCTTTTTCATGATTGTAAAATCAAGATTGCCCAAAAAATTGTCTATCCTTCTTTAAAGAATGTCCTTGAAATACTCAAAATTGCATCGATACTAGGAAGAATGTATAGATCATAGAGTAAGTCCCAATTTTAAACAAAAATTGTTTATAAGTAATGAACAGTAATGTTGAATTTAGTATGTACTTTATTTCAAATCTAACCATTCAGAAAAATGAAAGGGAGAGAGAAAGAGAAAGGGAGAAGACAGAATTCTTTGATGTGGATTAATCAGCAATTTGTTAATTTGTCTAGAACACATACTAACAACTTTTTTAAATTTACATATTCACTTACCTAAGCATGTGATCTGCTAGGCTATTTTAGTTTTCAGAGTATTTTTTCTGAAATGACTTATTTTACATCATTAGTTATAAGAAACTACAACAGAAAGCATAAAAATTAGTGGAAAAATGGACAGAAGTTCAAGTCTATGAATCAGAAATCTGCCAGGAATATGTATTTTTGCCATACACAACAGAGAAATCAAATGTATATCTTAAACCCTTTGAGATTTTAATAAAAATAGACTAATATAGGTATACACTAATAATATAGAGTTCCAGCTCTATAATTTCTCCATTTTTCCTGCCAAGTATCTTATAAAACTTAAATCATTCCTCTGTCCATCTATATGATTTCAGAAAAAAGTGACAAGTGAGAAGGGTGAATCATATTGCAAAACTGGAGTTTGAAATTAAATTGGTAGTAAATAGGGGAAAACTCTGATTCTGGATACTATATAATGTGTTCAAGAATTGTTTCTTTGAGCAACAGCCACCATTACATCAGAATCCCTAATTCTTTCCTTAATGTTCCGACTTGTAGAATCATGATGCTGAAGAAGACTTTTTGAATTATTTAATTAAACCACTTGAATTCATTTTTCTTCATTTAGGTGTATTTATTAAGTAATTATTGGATTTCACTGCAAATGAAATTCTTTAGTATAGGATACTAAAGCTCCAAGAGGTTAGACCATATACTCAAAGTTGGGAGATACTTAGTAACTTAGTGGTAGAATATCCTCATAAATATCTAGAATATTTTACATTTTCTTGCTGCCACTCTCCTTAAATCCCCTTCTGTGCATATTGAGCTCTGTGATTCCATAATACATGAAGAAACAGTGGCATGCATACCAAAACTGAAGTAGGCTACCATCTGTGAACTGTTTCTTCAATCCTATTTCCCTTGCCACATTTCCCAGGCAAAACTCCCTTTGATTTTAAATATAAATAAAAGATCTTTAGCTGATGGCCATGAAACCAACAATAACTTCCCACCTCTACAAACTAATGAAATAAAAGCTGCATAAACTAGGTTGTTGATAAGGGATTGAAAATACAGAAAGTGTTCGGGCATGGTGACTCATGCTTGTAATCCCAGAACTTTTGGAAACCAACACAGTAGGATTGCTTGAGCCCAGGAGTTCCAGACAAGTTTGGGCAACATAGCAAGACCTCATCTCTACAAAATAAAAAATAAAACAATTAACTGAGTATGCTGGCACACACCTGTACTTGGGAGGCTAAGGCGGGAGGATTGCCTCAGCCTGGGAGGTCAGGGCTCTGGTGAGCTGTGATCATGTCACTACACTCCAACCTTGGCAGCAGAGACCTTGACTCAAATTTAAAAAAGAGAAAGAAAAAAAATATTATAAAAATCATCATGAATTGAATTTTAATGTACAGTACATTTGGAAGAGACTATATGGGCTTTTATTTTCTAAGCTGATATATATATATATATATATAGCCAGGCATTAGGGTGATGAAGTAGTGACATTAAATAAGTAAAGAGTTCCCATTAGATAAAAAAGAGTGTCTCCTATGCTGATGGATGACTCAGGTAAGATAAGGAGTCCATCCATAATTTTCCTAAAGAATACCATAAAGATCAAAATTTTTGATGCCCAGAAATGGCAGAAAATTAGAGCTATCATGGATTGGATTGAGGATATTCGATCTCAACCTGGTGACAATTTAAAGTAACCCAGAGAGTCTTTATAAATCATGTTGCCCAGGAAACAATAGAGATTAATTAGATCAATAAACAATAATTAATTAGATCAGTAAACAATAAGAAGGCATCAGTATTTTTTAAAGCTTCTTGAGTGATTACTTGGAGCAAGGTAAAACAACCAACCAACAGTAAACATTGGGAACTTCAAGAATGACAGAATAAAGAAATCAATGGAAACTACCTCCAGAAAAACAAAAAATTTAAATGATAAAAATTATAAAACAAACTATTTAAAGTCTTTGGAAATTGTTCTAAGGACATACAGCAAATGGAAAAACATTCATTCATGAAAACTAAGAATCCTCAATACGAACAGTGAGAGTTGTGGCATTTGAGACACAACTCATTCCATTATCACCCTCACCCCAGTCCTATGTTAAAGAAGTTCTTCCTTGGCATGTGCAGTGAAGATGACCAGAGCTACATTCTCCACCAACTTCCAGCCTGAGGCTATATTTCTTCTTGAGATGAACAGGCTGCTGACATCTCTTATTCCTCTATCCCTTGACTTAGCACCATGTTGCAGAAAATCTATTTCACACAGGCATAGCCTACAAGCTTGGGTTGTCTTCTGCTCAGTCCTCACTCATAGGTAAGAAGTCTACCCTAGACATAGAAGCCTGAGAAAATTGAGGCCCCAATTCCCCTGTCTGGCTTCCTTATAGGATGGAGGCTCAAAGCAGGGAAAAGCAGCCAAAAAGACCAGGAGCTTCTACACCCTCTCCTGTGTCCACTCATAAAGCAGGATGTCACTGGAAGAAAAGTAATTTCTTGCCCCGAGCAAGTGTAGGTTTTCTGCCCAGGGAAAAAGCAGGACATAGAGAAAAGAGCTCTACAGTTCTGCTTAAGAGAACTGACTTTATTTTGAACAAAGAAAGGGAACAGTGAAGATCTCAATGAACAGCAGTTAAGAGGAGGGGTTAGGGCTTCAATGTATGAATTGTGAGGCCAGGGAGTCACAAACATTCAGTCCTTAACAAGGAGGGAACTCATTTCAACTTATTCTATGAAGCCAGTGATATTCTGATACCAAAATGAGATGAAAACAACATTGACCTTTATTTCATGTGTAACTGGACATAATATTGCATATGGAAATAGACACAACACCCCTCAACAAAATAGTAGCAGTCGGGATCCAGCTACATATAAAAATGATTATTCACTAAGATGAAGAGGATGTATTACAGGAACACAAGTTTGATTTAGCATCACAAAATTAATTGATGCAACTTACTGTTAATGCAATAAAGGAACAAAGATGGGTGATCATCTCAATAGATGTGTAAAGACCATTTAACAAAATATTACAAAACTTCATGACAAACATGTACAGTGAAGTAGGGGTAGAAGCCAACTTCCTGAAACGGATAAAAAATATTTATGTAAAATTCACAACTAATATACTTGGTTGTGAAAAGTGAATGTTTTCCCTCTAAGATCAGAAATAAGCCCAGGATATATTCTCTTGACATTTCTGTTTAACATTGTACTTAATGTTCTAGGGTGAGTAATAAGGCAAGAAATAATATATAGAAACCATCAAGAATAGAATCTACCACTATTTCTATTAGTATATGATCTTGTAGAAATTCGAAATAATCTATTTTTAAAAATTATAATAAGTTCAGCAAGTTTACAGGATATAATGTCAATGCATAACAATCAATTTCATTTTTGTATATTATTAAGAAACCAAAAAAAAAAAATTAAGGAAATGGAAAAAATTTTTGCTTAGAAATAAACTTAATGAAGGAATTGTGAAATACGTACACTGAAAAGTACCAACTATCATTAAAATAAATAAAAGAGTATCAAAATAAATGGACATGCATGTTTGTGTGTCTTAATATTGTGAAGATAGCAATACTTGCAGAACTGATCTACAGATTCAATAAAAACATATGTCTACATAAAAACTTGTACAGAAATGATTAGAGCAACATTATTTATAATAGTAAAAATGTAAAATCAAACTAAATGTCTATCAACTGGTGAATAAATACATATAATATTTTAGGACCATATACTGGAATATTATTCAGCAATAAAGATAAATGAAGTATTAATGCATGCTATAATTTGGATGGTTTTTGAAAATATTATGTTAAGTGAAAAAAGGCATTTACAACATATTACACAACATATCTATTGATTTAAAATGTTTAGAATAGGTCATTATATAAAGACAGAAAGTAGACTAGTGGTTGCATAAGATTAGGGAACACAGATTTGGATAAAATGGGAAGTGACAACTAATGGGTAAGAATTTCCCTTTTGTATACATTTGAAAATACTCTAAAATTAGATGTGTTGATGATTGCAAAACCCTTTTTATTTACTAAAACACATACAACTGGACTTTTTTAATGGATGAATTACATGGTCTGTGAATTATGTTTTAAAAAATTTGATAGAATTAAAGAAATAAAGAAAAAGAAAGCAAGAAAGAAAAAAAAGAAAGGAGGGAGAGAGGGAGGAAAAAAGGGAAGGAAGAGAGAAAATGTAAATAAGATTTCAGCCTTAAAATTAATTCTAAATACCTGCTTTAAAACTCTACTTTAAACCCTTTTTTTTCCCTCCCCTTTTCCCTCTAGGCACTCTCTTGCTTTGCCATTTTTGTAGAAATTCCAGGGACTAATCTTAAGTAAGCTAGGCATGAAGCCCCAGCTACAGAATTCTCCCCATTTAGGGAGAGCTTGAGGCAGTTAATCTACAACCAGGCCACAATCAAGGCAATGAAAACCATGCCTCTGAGAATTGCAGTGGCTAATCTTAGAACAAACTAGTCATGATCCTCCATTGTGGAGCCCTCCCACCTGAGGGGATTCACCGAAGATTGATGCACCACTTGGCTTCAACCAAAATGATGCCAGTCAGACTCCTAGATGAACAATTACTTGAGATAACCATCATAACAAGGGCAAGCAGAACCCAAAACCTACCCTACTCCCGCACATTTTTCATTACCAATTTTCTCTTTAAAAACCCTTTCTGACAGGCCCATATTTTGATATTTGAACATCTGTATGCCATTTCCCCAGGAAACCTGCTCTTGAATAAACCTGTCTTTCCATCTGCCAACTCTTATCTCTTGGGTTTGGCTTTGAGCAGTGAGCACCTTCACCTGGGTCCAATTATGGAAGAAAAGAAGGAGGGAAGGCAGGAAGGCGGGAAGGTGGGAAGGAGGGAGGGAAGGAGGGAAGGAAGGAAGGAAGGAAGGAAGGAAGGAAGGAAGGAAGGAGATATTTATATTTGTTACAATTCTCCAAGGAAGAAAACAGTTATTTATTGATGTGTTGAAGTCCTCCTGGATGCATATTATCTGGGGAATGGTTGCTTTAAAAATATCTATCTAAAGCCCTACTTGCAAAAATTCTCATTTTATCAGTCTGATGTAGGTCAAGCTATGTTTATTATTGAAATATCCTTGGGTTTTTCTAATGTGCACTTAATTTCAAAACCATTGAGAAAGGAGAGTGTTAGGAAGACATAAAAGAAATATTCAAAAATATTTGATTTGAGGTGTGTGGTATCAACCTTAAAAGAAGGGTCTTGTTTCTTTGTTTTGGACTAGTTAGAACACTTTATAATGATATTTTTCACTTTCTTATAAAATGTCTTGAATCATTCTGCACAGAAGAGTAAAAACAAGGTATAAAGCTTTTTCTCTTCTCTATGTGGTGACATATTACTATTATTGTTGTTCAAGTATGAAACGGCGAATAAGCATGCTGACCATTTTAATGCTATTAAAACAACTAAATTATTCTATGTTTGTGATTTTTTTCCTTAATCACACTATGGAGTTTCAGATATTTAACATTATTCACTGAATAGAACCCATCTGTCCTGCCCTCAAGTGGATAGTATACCATCTCAGCCCTTATGTTCATTTTGCATTTGGGTACTAATTACTATCATTATTACATCAACTCTACTTGTCGATATTTTTAGTTTTTGAAAAGCTGCTGCTGCCTATAGCTTCACTGGTTTTATTCCCAATAAAGACATTCCTATTTGAAATATTCACTCTTAAGTATCAGCTTCAGCTCATAACAAAGTTCACCCTTGTCTTGGTCACTTTAATATGCTAAAAATGCATGTACAAACAGTTTATGAAAAACACTCATATAAGTGGTATCTAACTACAATTATGACTCCTATCATGCAAATGCAAATGTCTAATTAAGATCAAAGGTCAAAATCTCCATATTGATGTAGCCATAAGTAATGTGATCGAGGATGCCTCTGGGAATCTAGCAACTTTGTCACGCAGTAATGCTTATTAGATGAAAATGAGTTTCACTGTCCAAATTAGATCCTGAAAAAAATTATTCCTTCTCACTTACAGACTGATTGCCATCAAATATTGGCTGACTTTAATAGTATTTATTCAATATAAATTAATAGTTATATTTTATCAATTAACTACAATTGATTTAAATGCAAATATCACTATACCACAACAGTAGATGAAGAAAGTTTTTGAATTCACATCGCTTATGATTTTTAAAATAATATAACAATGAGGAAATTGCATATTTGTAAGACATCTAAAGCATAATTTTTACATTTTGTATAATATTTGACACACATTTTCAAAGAATTGGTTTTGGATTAATATGTGAAAATTGAAAGATTCATGCAACTGTGATAACATAATGATTTAATGAACAGAACAAATGACCATGTCTACATCCAATGTGAAATCTTTTCCAGATCCTCCATCCTTCATTAACTGTAATGAATTGAAACATTTAAAGATGTGATATAGAACTTCAAGTGATTTTGTGAAGCTCTCTTTGGTCAATGTAGCAGCAGGCATTTTATCATGTCAAATATAAAAATGTCTTTTAATAATAAAAATGGAAGATATTATGTAATGTTTTGTGCCTCAGTGTTATTATATAGACAAACACAAATACTATTTTATTGAGTAAAATTAATGTTGAATCATGAAAATTAGTTGGTTTGTTTTACTGAACTGAAATGCTGGATCTATTTATTGTAAGGTTTTTCCTAAAAACTTCAAAACTTCTTTGTATTAATTTCCAATTTTTTAAATTCTGAAGCAGGAAAGAAAGTAATCAATTGTGTAGATCATTTGAATTTATTACTAAAATATTTATTTGGAGTATCAAATAAAAATCAACCTCTGCAAAACTTTCAAAATGCTTAATTTACTATCTGACAATTCTATCTGTTCCATTCCACTGTACCCTAAGTTCTTTAAGTGCTGGTAGCATATCTAATTCATTTTTCAGTTTTAAAAGTAAGCTAACGTAGACATTCAAATATTTATTTAATGATGACTGACTGAAAGAATAAATGACACAAGCCTAAAGCATGCTACTATTCATCTAATAATTTGAATTTCAAAATAAGTTCACAAAAACACTAGATCTGTCTCTTATTGTTTAAAGCACCAGGACAATTAAATTAATCTCATTAATTTTCTAATACATTCAGTTTAATAATTTGAGGTTATTGTATATTATATTCAAAAAATAATTTGTCAGGTTGTATTTATAACAATGATCTCTCAGTTACACATAAAAAATATAGTAAACTTTTTATTTGGAGTGATGTAAACTTAATGTATGTTTGTTTATAGACACATTTTATCAAAACTTAACTTCTCTGACAGCTAAATATACTTCATGGTAATTGAAAATATTTTTCTTAACTCCATGCCACGGGTGAAATGTACTTACAAAAATATATTGTTATAAGTACTAATGAAAAACTATAAATAATTTTACAAATGTCTCACATGTCACTTTAGTCAAATATAAGCAAATATGTTGAAAATGATTATATGAGATTTTCTTCCTCCTTCCAAGCTTATATACACTGTGCTACATTAACTTCTATTCAAAAATTGACATTATTTTAATATCATTACTGTGTGTCTAAAAAGAAAAAAGTATATATATGTGTGTATATATATATATACATTTCTTTTAGTTTTGAAAGAATATGCAGCAAGTGCTTATTTTAGTCTAAGAGATATTTGACCATAATAAGAATATGCATATAAAATTTATTTAATATATTTGAATTATAAAATGATGTATGCATTTTTGATTGCATGCATCCCCAATACCAGTGCATAGACAGTTTTCTATTCGTGTATTCTGTAATAAAAATAAATTTTACTTTTTTCACTAGACCAAAACTCTACTGGTAACAAACACACTTGATTGCGTATAGGCATGACAGAGCATGACTGCTATAATACTGCTTTGCATTTGTTGCAGAGTTTGCCAAGGTTAACTGTCATTGGCAGCAATCTTAATATAATGTTTACTAATAGCTCTGTAGAGAAGCAGCATTTCCATAGCAACAAATGAACAATACTAGAGAGATTAATCTCTTCCACATTATCAGTGTACAGTTTGCTGTAAAGCAATGTTTTGTAGTTTGATAATTGCAAGACTAGAATGATTGTACAATATAAGTTGATTAGCATGAATGCAAGATGAAGAATGTCTCTGTTGAAATGGGGAGAACACTGCAAAAGGAAGGACTATGTAATAAATATGGTCATAGTTTGAGGGCTGTGTGTAGAACTATTAATTTGTGGCATTAGTCATAGTTGATACTGGTCATTTGATACGGTTCATTCCTGGAGAGTCCTTAGCTGGCAACATACATATACACACATACATACACATCACAAAAAGAAGGCATTAAAAATTAGGCAGAGATCTCACTTGAGATGAGCCCTACACAAAATCATTAGCTGGTCTCTTGCAACTACAGTCTTGACTATAAGTAGAAGCTACCTGAGGACTGTGTGCAGGAATCTTTTTCTTAAAACACCTATATCCCATGTAAAAGCTCTTTGAGTATACTACAGATTTGACTATCACTGCTTTAGATTATTGTATTCTTATTTCAGCATTATGCACTAAAAAAAAAAGAGGTCCTATTCTCAAAGGTTTTGTATCTAGTTGCTTCTTAGAAGCATAAATCATATTTTATATGTGAACAGGCACAAAAGATTGTATTTATTTAGTAACCACTGACTAATGACACACAAAAACAAAATTAACAGCAGAATTAACATTTGTTTTTTGGATTGAAAGACTCCATGATAATTCTGTCGTTTTGTTTGTAAGAACAAAAAGTTCCATAAGGATAAATATCTTAAAAATTCAGAAGATAACAATTGTATTTAAATATATTAAAATTGAAACTGATCCACAGGTTCCCTTATTTTTGAATTGTGTTTCTTGAAAATATGTGAACAAAAGAAATAATAATATGTAATATGTTAAAATGGAATTCTATAAATAGATTCTATATTAATATTCATTCCAAGATTTTACTCTAAACAATAAGTAGATTACTAAAATATCTTTAACAAATTGCTTTGTAACTGAGATGTTTTAAAATTAACTCTAGATTTACATTTTATAGATAACTGACTGTATTAATATTTGATTAATTTCTAATAAAAATTGTAACAAAAATACTCCATGTCTTTTCTCTAATGGTATTTAGTAATCTTCTAAAAATAAACAGATGCCAACAATAGAATTTCCATCAAAAATCTTCTTTCGAATAATTAGTGTTTCTTTTGGTTCTTTTAAATTCATATTTTCAGATATCTGACTTTATTGAAGCAGGGATTACATGCAAAAAATAATGAAATAAGTAGAGCATTATAAAATATTGCTAATTATTAAATAATATTCTATTTAAATAAAAATTTTTAAATAACCTTAATTTTACAATGTTATTTGTATATTACATACCAAGATATATTGTCCTGTAATAGAGAATACAATGCATACATTTACATTAAAAACTCAAATTAAGATACTAAAATATAAAGGCAAATCTTCAGGTATTAATTGGGAAGGCAAATTTTTTTAAGACTACTTTTGCTTTTTCCTGGAGCAACTTAGGAGTGTGTGTGTGTGTGTGTGTGTGTGTGTGTGTGTGTGTTCTGTTTTAGGGGCTAGGGTAATTGGCACTGCTCATGTTGAATGGCTCATTTTACTCTCTGTCACACTTAGTATTTTTGAAAACATTGGAGAAATATATAGTATGTCTTTAAATAAATGGATAAGTCCACCTCTTTTAGGAAAATATAATACATCCATTCTAGATTTACTAAAAAGTTTTAAACTGAGAGCAATACACAGTTTTTTGGAATTCCATAAAACTAAAGCACTATCAACAAATTGTAAAATTGTAAAAGTAGAATATATGTGTTGTAGACACATCTCAAAATTTATAAAAGGAAATACATAGGAAGGATCTGGTTCTGACTATAGAAAGTTTGGTATTCTGCTAAGTTTCTTCAGGGGAGAATTTTGTGAAATCCTTAAAAGTTAAAAACCGTACCATTTTTTTTTTTTAAATTACAATTGTAGGGTACTTGTGAGGATTTTCTACATAAGTAAATTGCACGAAGGTGAGATTTGGGCCTCTAGTGACTCCTTTTTCCTCCAGTAGGGGACATGGTACCAAACAGATGGTTGTGCGTCCCTTATTTCTCTCTCTTTCCCTCTCTCCTTTAGTAGTGCCCAGCATCTGTTGCTCCTACCTTTGTGCCCTTGTCCCAATGTTTAGGGCCCACCTAAGAGTGAGACGTGGTATTCAGTTGTATTGTTTCTGTGATGACTCACTTAGAATGATGGGCTCCAGCTGCATCCCTGTTGCTGCCAAGAACATTATTTTGTTCTTACTTATAGCTGCATAGCATTCCATTGTGGATATATATCACATTTTTTAAATCCAGTTCACTTTTGATGTTTATGTGGGTTGGTTCCATGTTTTTATTGCAAATAGTGTCACAATAATCATAGGTGTCTTTTAGATAGAGTGATTTATGTTCCTCTGGGTATATTCCCAGATGTGGGATGGCTGGGTAGATTAGTAGCTCAATTTTTAGTTATTTGAGAAAATGTCATACTGCTTTCCACAAAGGCTGAACTAGTTTACATTTCCACCAAGAGTGAAGAAGCATCCCTTTTTAAAAAAAACTGCAGCCTTACCAACACCTGCTATTTTTTAAATTTTTTTAATATTAGCCATCCTGACTGGTGAAAAGTGGTATTTCATTGTATTTTTGGTGTGTATTTCTCTGGTAATTAGTGAAGCTGAGCATTTTTTCATATGTTTAGTGGCTACTTGAACATCTTCCTTTTGGAAGTACGTGTTCATGTCCTTTGCTCACTTTTTAATGTTTTTTTTTTTTTTCCCCTGTCAATTAATTTGAATTCCTTATAGCTTCTAGAGGTAGGGCCTTGGTCAGATGCATAGCTTGAAAATATTGTTTTCCCATTCTGTGGGTTGTCTCTTTATTCTCTTGATAATCTCTTTTTCTGTATGAAGCCTTTTTAGCTTGATAAGGTCCCACCTGTCAATTTTAGATTTTATTGCATTTGCCTTGGAGGACTTGGCTATTGTAAGGAAAATGGATTCAGCCAGGCTTTCTCACCTGACGTGAACGAGATAGCCCTCCCTTAGTCCTTGGCCCACCGGAATTTATGACTAAGCAAACTAATGTAACTTGTTAAGCATATCTGTGTGCTCATAATCTGGCTGCACTCCACTGCTATGCAGGTCTGCTTAAAAACAAACCAGGACAATCCCCAACGCGGAGATCTTTTCTCCTTGTAATCGCAGGCTGCCAGGATTATATTAACGAGTTGCAGTGAACCTGGATTCTTTATTCCTTGACCTGACCGAATCCGATGTGACCCTGCCTGGAAGGAATTGAGCACCTCCAGCACAGCCATGAATTCATTGCTTAGGCCAATATCCAGAACAGTATTCCCTAAGTTTTCTTTTAAGATTCTCATAGTTTGAGTTTTCACATTTAAGTCCTTGATCCATTTTTGGTTAATTTTTGTACATGATGATAGGTAGCAATCCAGTTATATTCTTCTGCATGTGAAAACCATACCTTATAATGACTGCAAAGTAATACTTCTTATTAATATAAAACAATTTATATTTTCATTATATTAGAATTAACATTTAGATATGCTTTTATTTTTACATTATAAAACAAGTCAGATAATTACCTAATGCATATAAATCACATAAACATAAATTTATGATTATTTGCTTGAGGTTGTGTTTTATTTATTTATTTTTATTTTTTGAGTCGGAGTCTCACTCTGTCGCCCAGACTGGAGTGCAGTGGCCGCTCTGGGCCACCGCAGCGTCGACCTGCTGGGCTCCGGCGATCCTTCCGCCTCAGCCTTCCAAGTAGCTGGAACTACAGGCGCGCGCTACCACGCCCGGCTAATTTTTTGATTTATTGTAGAGATGAGGTCTCGCTTGACCAGGCAGGTCTCAAACCCGTGGCCTCAGGCAATCCACTCACCTCAGCCTCCCAAAGGCGCGGGATTACAGGCTGAGCCACCGAGCCCGGCTTGTGTCAAATATTCTAAATTAACCTACTGTATTCTGAAAGCTTGTAATTGTATTTTTTAAGTGTATTGCTTTTTAAGCTTTTTACTTTGAAATAATTTTAGATTTACAAAGAGTTGCAAAGATAGTATAGAGAATTCCTATCTACCCATCACCCACATGTTAATATTTCTCTAATATTAACATCTTACGCAACCCTTTCACATTTATCAAAACTAGGAAACTAACACTGGTACAACTGCTAACTAAACCACAGAACCTTATTTGGTTTTCTCCAGTTTTCCCACTAAGACCTCTTTTCTACTCTAGGGTCCAATTCAAGACTGCATTTAGTCTATTTTCATTATGGTTTTTCTTGATTGAAAAAAAAAAACTGCTAAGCCACAGAGAGTTGCTCCCTCTGTTTTCCTCCTTTACCAAGTGAACCCTGGTAACTATGAAAGGAAAATCCTTCCTTCTTCCATGGCATTACCTAGTCATGGTAAAGCAACCATGTGTGAAAGATTCAGAAAAGAAAACTTGGGCAAACACATCAGTGAAATTAACTGAGTGTGGTTAACTGTTGATTGTATTAATGTAGCATGGCAAAAAAGGAAGAAAAAACCCCTAAAGCACTCTGCCTAGGGAGCAGCACACTGTGACTGCTGAGGGTTAGAAGACAGGCCACTTTAGCATCATGGCCTGGTAAGACCAAATTCTACAACTCCTCATTTCAATCTTTAAGGACCTACTCAGTTCAAACTGGCTCTTCCACTAAACTTTCCACCTGTTGAGTGGAGAGGACGTTCACTCTGATGTCCACACATTCATCCCCACGCAAAGCCACGTAAAAGTAGATGTGTATGTCACAAAAGGGAAGGCAATCCTCTGAAGCAAGGTATTTTAAGAAGTTTTGGAGTGAATAAACATTCTGAAAAGCAGTGAAACAAATTTTCTTTTTTCTTACTCTGGTGAAAATAAAAAATAGGCTTAGCAGAAATCTGTTTTAGGCATGACTTATCTTCATTTGATTCTGCCCAAATGGCCCCACCTATTTTCCTCAGACCTCATGCCCTAAAGGTAAATTCAAAGCTGCAATCAAATTCCAAGCGCCAGGCATCTGTGGAGCTCTAGGAGGGAGTGTAGTGAAGTACCTTTTCATAGGCATACTGCTCCTGAAGCATCATGGGCAGTCGCTCCAGAAATGCTCTCATGCATGGAGCCATGTTCAATCCCAGAACACCCTGTTGCTTCAGTGCTGTCCTACAGGTTGCTAAAACGTGATTGGCAGAGGCCCACTCTGCTGTACAATTCACGACCAAAACATCCTGGTTGAAAATAAAACATGGCACATAATAAATTTGTTTAAATACAAGATAATGCTATCACGCTTCAATCAAAGAAATTCTTTCCACTAACTACATTAAACATTTTTGCTTTTTGTACATTTTATATCTGAAAGGGCTATACTTTAAATGCCTATGGAACTTCAAAACAGTCTAAATTTTGTCTAAGTAAAAATGAATAAGAAATAATCATAAACTTTGTGAACTGCTTTGGATGAGCTGACTATTTTTAAGGAAACAATGTCAATTATTAGCTATTTCTTAGAACTTGCAGGACAAAGTATCTAGTATATTTCAAAAGTGTGACACAGTCACAGGGATGCGAGAGGGACATGGCTGCAAAAGAGGCAGCACGGCTTTAACTCTGGTTCTATGGTGTATTCCACACAGGCCATTACTGCCTAATAATTCTATATTTTACTTCCAGTAGGACTATTCACCCATGTTTACAGCTTATTTTAACATCATTTAACCATATAAAATGTAAATAAAATCAGCACATTGGTTCTAACCTTTAAGGGTAAGAAAAACAATACTGTAGGGATAATGTCACATCGTAGAAACACTTCACAGCAGGGCAATCGTATTTTTACTGGAATATTACACTGAAAGCCAAGATATATTTTGAACACTTAGGTTAAATGTCTTTGCAATGGTTCTTTTTAGGGAAAATTTTTTTGAGATAGTTTAGTGCTATGTCAAAAAAACATGGCAGAAAGTAAAAATCTACTTTATAACTTCCAAGGAAATGATACTGCTAAATAATCAAGAACTTTCACCAAGATATGAGATACTGTAGAAAAAGTACTAGGCAACCTTGGTTCTCATTGTCATTCTGCCACTAAATAGTTGCACTGTCTTAGACAAGCAATAATCCCTGTCAATATCAGGCTTCTCCTCCACAGAGTGAGGTACTTAGACTACATAATTTGATATAACTACAATATTACCTTTGATCTATTTGAGCAAGCAGCTACCCCAACTTCTGGAATCCATACTGTGGTCTGAATAGCTCCAGAGCCTATCACAACAGTTTGCAAGACAGAGCCATCCTAAAATGAGATATATTTAACATACTCACTATTTAACCTTAGGCATCATTGACATTCACAAAAACATATTCTGAAAATCTATACTTTAGCTAAATTCAGTAATGTCCAATTCTGTACCTATTACCTAATTTTCTAGGGCCCAGGGGATATTAAAAAAATTTATCATCAGTAAGAAAAATTAAAAGGCAGAGGATTCTAAAGGGAGTTTCTTCAGTATTGAAGACATTATTACACAGCATGTTTCTAAGATTGGTTAATTTTTATTGTATGTATTTAAGTTAATGTAAAAATACTCCTTAATATAAAAATAAAATCTATGCTCTTACCCTTAAAGACCAAATGTTCATGAGGCCACCTAGTCCACCAGATACCAGGGCCAACCCATCAGAACTAAAGGCAACAGTCCGAACAGGAGTGATATGTCCCCGCAGCTGATAAACACACTTGGCTCCTGCTGGCTTCCTAGATCCATCCTGCAATTCATCATTTTAAATATAATTAAAATAAAAACATTTTATAGGTTCAAGATTTATAATTCACTCTTGGACATTTAATATTTCAGTACAAAACTGGTGGCAGGGGGTCAAGATGCCCTCTCTCATAAAGGTCAGCATAACTGAGTGAATAAATAAAGGTCAGTCTGGTTCTCCTTTGCAGAAGCTGAGTTTCATCTTTTTTGACACATTTCTAAACTAGTTTTCTACTCTTCAAATGGGCAGAAATGACTACATCTCAAAGTTCCCTCAGAGACAGGTAAATTCTGACTTCTTTTTAACCAGTGTTTTAAGTTTTAGCTTTATATAATTTTTATTTTTTATTTTTTTGAGTCGGTGTCTCACTCTGTCACCTAGACTGGAAGTACAGTGGCATGCTCATGGGTCACCACAGTGGCCAATTAAATCAATCACGTCTGTGACCTGCTAGGCTCAGACAATACTTTCGCCTCAGTCTTCCAAGTAGCTGGAACTACAGGTATGCGCCACCATGCCTCGGCTCATTTTTCTTAATTTATTGTAGAAACGAGGTCTTGCCAAGTTGTCCAGGCTGGTCTTGAACCCGTGGGCTCAGGAAATTATCTTACTTCAGCCTCAAAGTGCTGGGATTATAGGCATGAACCACTGCACTTGGCAATTTTTAATTTTTATGCCTAACATTTATGAATTGCCCATGCTGACTCCAAACAAAACAGGCTCCTCTTCTGGGTAGCCGGTGGCTCTGTCAGTGACACATTTGCTCTGCAGGCTTTAAGTGAGAGAGGCAAGGCACAAAGGGCAAAGCCGACTTATCCTCAGTGCTCCTGCCTCCATGTAAACCATGATACTCTACTAGTGAGCTGGCTGCTCCTCCCTCCTGCTGTTAAGCTCCATCTTCCTTCTAGTTATGACAACATAACACCAGATGTACTCACTACCCAAAGATGATGTAAAGTGTATTTCTCCCAAGGATATCATGAACAAAAGAAAGAACAACAGAGGTGGCAAACTGGTAGTTCACAGATGTGATTTAATAGGCCACTTGGTGCTTTAAAATTTTTTAGGGCCTGTGCCAATATTTAATATTGGAAGATTTTTACTTAAAACACTGGATTTTTGGTTTTTATAAAAAAAATAAGGCAAGTTGGTAATAATAGCCTTTTAATTCCGGAAGTTGATAATCAGCTCTGTGGCAGCTGTTGGCCTTCATAGGAAACATGTGTGCTTTTTGTTTTTTTTTGTTTTTGCTTTTTACCCTCCCATACCTTCCAACTCTCAGCTTCATGAATTTATGTTACTTGCCTAGATAGAAATTTAGATACTTACAGAGCTAACTTCTTATTTTATTTTATCTTTGGAGTCAGGGTCTCGCTGTTGCCTAGGATAGGTGCAGTGGCATGATTATAGCCCTCCGCAGACTCGACCTCCTCAACTCAGGCAAGCCTTCTGCCTCAGCCTCCTGAGTAGCTAGGACTACATATGGGCGCCACAATGCCTAGCTAATTTTTTGATTTGGTCTTGAACTCTTGGGCTCCAGCAATCCTCTCACTCAAGCAATTAAAGTGTCTCTCTCTGACTTACACAAAATTAAGCTAATTCAGACAATTGTTTACATTTCCTTAATGGATCTTGCCCTTTGGGACATGGCAATGACTATTTTAGTAACCAAGGAAGAATTACGCTGATGGCATATACTACCTATGGTTTCAGATCAGGTCTTCAAAAACACCAGAACATTACCTGGCAGTTTGATTCGCGATCCCACCATCCTTCACAACTAGTCACACTGGTCTGTGTGGTATCTTGCGGAATGCGCCAAACACACACTAAGCCACTTTGACAGCCACTTTAAAAATATTGATCACATAAAACCAAAATACATCAATATGAATAAGCAAGCAAAAATATTTCCAAATGGCAATCAAGACCCAACAGAACTACTACAGAATTATTTTAAAAATTTATTTGTGGTACATATGCTATAATCTTTTATAAGAAATACAACTGGGACCAACATTCTAACATCATACCCAGATAAGACTGCATACCAAGTTTCAGACTGGCCAACTACTGCTGAGATAATCTTATGATGTTACACATCATAAGAACAGTAATAGCAATAAACTGTTTAAGACTACCGAGAAGCAGCATTTAATGCAAATAACAGCCCATATCAATATAAAAATTAAGACACAGAGACGCAAGTTGACAACATACGTAGCCATCAGTAACTGCAACTTGGATCCTTTCCCTGGAAGGCTGCACCAAGCGATGCCATTTACAACAGACGGATGGCAGAGTGAATGCAGACAGTGCCAGCATCCTGAAACAGGTCCCCAGAGTTTCACATTTTCTTCTTTGGCACATGTCATAAGAACATGACCTGTTGGGTCCCACTTCATACTAACAAGAGTATCCTTAAAATGGCAGGAGGAGAAAAAAAAAAATCAAAGTAATGCTTCCTTCACAAAACAATACTTTAAAAATTCACTGGTTTATGACTATGTTTCTATAACTCAATTATTTTGAAATCAATATTTTATGAAATCAGATACTGCCATACCATTTCCAACTTACCCTTCAAAAAAAATTTTTTTTGAGTTGAGGTCTCACTGTTGCCCAGGCTGAAGTACAGTGGTGTGACCATGGCTCACTGCAGCAGAGAAGTCCTGGGCTCAAGCAATCCTCCCAGCTCAGCTTCCTGAGTAGCTAGGACCACAGGAGTGTACTATCACACCTAGCTAATATTTTTTGTTTTGTTTTGTTTTTGTAGAGACAGGGTCTTGCTATGTTATCTAGGCTGATCTTGAACTCTTGGCCCCAAGCGATCCCCCTGCCTTGGTCTCCCAAAGTGCTAGGATTATAGCCGGGAGCCACTGCGTCTGGCCTACAACTCATCCTTTAATTTAGTCTGCATTACACATATTTACCACAGTCAAAACTCAATAAATGTTAGTCGAATGAATTATACGATTCTGGCTCAAAAAAGATATATTATCTCTCATTGGCATTCGCACTTAAGAGTTATTTTTACTGACTAGTAATCATTACAATATGAAAGAGAAGAAACTTAAAAGGAAAAAAAAAAGCACCTCTCACACTCAAATATCAAATACTTATGAGAATCTGTGACGTTTTGTGTTAATGTGGTTGTAATCATTATGCTATTCTGATTTTTATTTTTAAATTGGGATCTCACTCTGCCACCTAGGCTGGAGTGCAGTGGCACAATCATGGCTCACCACAGCCTTGACCTTCTAGGCTCAGGAGATCCTCCCGCCTCAGCCTCCTGAGTAGCTGGGACTACAAGCATGCACCACTATGCCTGCTAATTTAGTTATTCATATTGCCCAGGCTAATCTCAAACTCTTGGGGTCAAGCAATTCTCCCTTCTCCACCTCCCAAAGTGCTGGGATTAAAGATGTGAGCACTGCACCCTGCTTCATTATTATTATTTTTTAACCCTCTTTCACACCTTCCAACTCCTGGTTTTATGCATTTATGATACATGACTAAATGGATCTGTAAACATCTGAACTGGAAAACTCTGCTTAAGGTAAAGGAATCATTCTTCATGGATAAATTTCTAACAATAGTGGGAGGCACTATGATTGGGGTGTTTCCGGGGTGTCCAGATTTGACTGTTTTGTTTTTACTTCTTTTGTGGCTTGACTTTTTCTTATGTTTATTTTTTACACAGACTTACATGTATATACATGGTTCAAAAACTTTGTATAACGATAAAATATTAAGTATCTGATGTAAAGAAATTTTAAAAAGAAACTATCATAAAGAAATACTACAGTTATAAAAAAGAAAAAGAAAGGAAAAATAACCATCTAGTAAATAGTCTTTACCAGAAAACACAAATGGCCAACAGGCATATGAAATAATGTTCAACATCACTAATCATTAGAGAAATGCAAATTAAAACCACGATGAGATATCATCTTATCCCAATCAGAATGGCTATTATTAAAAAGACAAAAAATAACAGATGTTGGTGAGAAGGCAGATAAAAGGGAACTCTTATACACAGCTAGTGGGAATGTAAATTATTATAGAACTACTGAAAACAGTATGGAAATTTCTCGAAGAACTAAAAATAGAACTATCATTCGATAAAGCAATCCCATTACTGGTTATTTATTCAGAGGAAATGAAGTCATATAAAAAAGACACCTGCACTCATATGTTTATCACAGCACTATTCACAATAGCAAAGATATCAACTAACCAACCCAAGTGTTTGTCAATGGATTAATGAATAAAGAAAATGTGGCATATATACACAATGTAATGCTATTCAGTCATAAAAAATAATGAAATTGTTTCTTTTGCGGTAACATAAATGGAACTAGAATTTTTTTTTTTTTTTTTTTTTTTTGAGTCAAGGGCTCACTCTGTCACCTAGGCTGGAGTGCAGTGACATGATTATGACGATCACAGCTCACAGAAACCTCAACCTCCTAGGCTCAGGCAATCCTTCTACCTCAGCATCCCAAGTAGCTAGGACTACAGGTATACACCACCATGCCTAGCTAGTTTTTTATTTATTTATTTTTATTTTAAAGATGTGGGGTACAATTCAGGGTTAGGTATACAAACATTGCATATGCAGGTACCCTAGTTGATGAGGTTTCTCCCTCCCCTAGCTAGTTTTTTTAAATTGTTTTTTGTAGAGATGAAATTTTGCTATGTTGCCCAGGCTGGTCTCGAACTCTTGGGCTCAAGTAATCTCTCCACCTGGGCCTCCCAAAGTGCTGGGATTACAGGTTTGAGCCAACACGCCTAGCCTGGCAATCATTATCTTAAGTGAAACAAAGCAGACACAGAAAGACAAATATCACATGTTCTCACTTATAAGTGGAAGCTAAATAATGTGTGCGCACGTGTAGAGTGTGGAATGACAGACAAGGGAGACTCAGAAAGATGAGGGATTGGAAGGAGCAATTTTTAATAGGTACAATATGTGAGGTACGTTATTTGGATGATGGATATCCTAAAAGCCCTGACTTGGCCACTATGCAATCGATGCATGTAACAAAACTAAACTTGTTCCCACAGATTTATACCAAAAAAGATGCTTTTACCTTATGTGCATCAATTAGAACAATGCCTCCTTTCTCAAGTGGTTCCTTTGTTCCCAATAACAATTTTCCATCAAAATATCCCACTGCAAATGGTCTGTCTTCACTGAACCATGCAATGCAAGTAACAGATACTAAGATGATTAAAAAAAGAAAAAAAGAATTAAAAGAGAGAGATCTGTCATTGCCTGACTTAAAAGACAGAGAATTTGAAACATATATACAAGAGGGGACCTCCAAAAAATCCAGAATTGCCTTTTTTGAAGGGTGGGTCCCCTGCAGTACAGGCTTCCCCCACACGGTGAGTGTTCTAGGAACCCACTGGCATCAGTGTATCAGCTAGCATTGTTGTGAGAGGCTCCGTTTGGCTTCAGTGAATTTTGTTTTGGAGATCCTTTCAACTCATTTGCCCATTTCATGATGGGTAATTTATGAGCACATCTGCTCACATTGTGCAACAATTTTTGACCAAAAATGGCATGACCCCCAACCTCTTCTGTTAATAGAGTACCAAGTCAGCAGGCACTATGACCTCTGAATTATCCCGCTTCCCCCAAACAACTAATAAAAACGATCTAGTAAGATGCACACCTATTCAAAGGTACATAGTAAGAAAACAAATGAAAGCAGATCTTCTATCTCCCTTCCCCCACGCCCTTATTTTTTAAAATTCCATCTTTACCAATGATTATTATCTTTTTTTCTCTTGGACAGACTTAACTTTCAAGGCGACTTGGAGTCTGCCATAAATGCTAAGTCACACGAAGGGTGAAGACTAATATGTTATGATAATGGTAAATCTCACTATGGCAGAGACAAAGGTGTTGAAAGAAAAATCTTTTTCAGTTCAGTAACTAATCAAAATGAAACACCAACGGAAAATTTAGAAAACAAAGCCCAAAAGTAATATTCACTGAGCATTTTTAAAAGGAAGTGCCAAAAGGCTAAGTCGGGGGTAGGGACTATCTCAGCAAGACACAAGTGTAGTCACTTACCATCCTTTCGATAGCAATGTTCCAATTCTCGACGGTGCATAGTGGACACATCAACAACTTCAATCAGTCCTAGAGATCCATCCATTCGTCCCACCAACAATAATTCTGGAGACTCTCCTGACCAGGCTGTAGCTGGACTCTCTTCTGGCCAAGCCAGGGCAGATACCCAATGAGGTTGAATATCTACTAATCCCTTTCCTCCTAAAGAGGGAATAAATGTTAGCTAGTTGTTACTTAATTCTTAAAACAAAAAACAAAAAATATTACTTAATTCTAATATTAATATATATTCAGAACTGTCTCCAATTTCATAATAGCTGCTAATGAGTAAAACTGCAAAGGCAGAATCCTTCATTTATATGCTACATGATTATAAAATCAATATGCTTTTTTGTAACTATTAAAGGGACAAAAATGGTAGCTTTAAAGAAGAGACAGTAAAAGAAATCATTCAGTGTACAATTGTCAAACATCTAAATCATTTTCTAATTAATACTGAAAACCAAATTAACATAAGAACTTTACCTGTAGTTAAGGCTAGCTATTCCTCAAATATGTGAAACATAACATGTATTCCCCAAATATATAAAAATGAGTAGAAAATACTAATAAGCCCAAGATTAAAATGATTTTTTGCTTTCAAGAGAGACATAATAAAAATTGATAAGAATTTGTGCCTATAAAACAAAATTAATAGAAATACTTCAAGCAATTTAAATATTCTATGTATTCTCATAGCTTAAAATTCAGTAACATCTCCTTAATTCCTACTCTGAATATTTAGTGGTACATTAAAATAATTTTTAGTTTACAACTACTGGATTAGTTGAAACTTCTAGGAAAAAAATGTCTAGAAATGAGCACTTCTCTAATTTAATCCACACTATTTCATAATCGTTTCAAGGTGAAGAGAAGCCACTGTTTGGACTCAGAAGGTTAAAAGAAAGGCTTAAAAAGTACCTTCAACAGTTTACTAGTATTTATATGACTCTTACCATTAACTTGCCAAATGTTCACCATCTTCTCCAAAGCCCCAGCTAGATATTTGCCACTGATACTCCAGGAAACAGGTGAGAAACTTGGATCACTGGGCGACCCCAGGCTTTCCTCAGCTTCCCCTTCCCTAGAATACAACAGATATATATGGAATTCTAATCCCCATCAACCAAAAGTAAACTAAACCCCAAACCTTAAAATAAGGATTTCATATAGACTTGAGTATATAATAGCTGATTCTTATGTTTCAAAAGCCTGGCTAGCAATATTTAACAAGTACACATTCATTAGTGTTTATCATCATGTGCAAAACGTAGAATTATAAAAGAGTGATAGATTACTCCTCATTTAATGTAGTGTATAATTTGTCAACAAAGATATTCAGATTTTATATGAATGCACACACAGTTATTCAGAGCATATTGATTATTGTATGCCTCATCTCTAGGAAAGTTTTCAGAAAAGAAATACCCTATAGCTGGCTATAAAAAAAAACAACAACATGCTGGCTGGGGGTGGTGGCTCACACCTGTAATCCCAGCACTCTGGGAGGCTAAGGCAGGAGGACCACTTGAGCCCAGGAGTTCAAGATCAGCCTAGGCAATATAGCAAGACCTTGTCTCTACAAAAATCAAAAAAACTAGCCAGGTTTGGTGGCAAGTACCTGCAGTCCCAGTTACTCAGGAGACTAAAGTGGAAGGATCATCTGAGTCCAAAAGGTTGAGGTTATGGTGAACTGTGATGGTGCCACCACTGTACTCCAGCCTGGGCAGCAGAGTGAGACTCTGACTCAAAAAAAAAAAAAAGCTATACTCTGACAGAGAAGCATAGAATTTAGAATTACCCTAATTACTAAACAACCCTAAAGACTGATGGCAAATCAGCCCACTGTTTTATATACCCGACCATTTATTTATTAGTAGACCTTGACTTAATTCTGAGTAAATCTAGATATAGGTGGTTTAAAGTTCTATTTTCTGAATTACTATCCTGGAAAGTTAAAAATATACATTGGAGATACATTAATATTAATATAAAAGAAGAATATTCATTAAAATTTTAATGACAATTTGGTTACATCAACACAACTGAGATGAGGCACGTTTACGATCCTTTTATTTTAAATGTTATACAAATGATGTTAGCACTCACAATCTGTTGAACACACAGGTCTGTTGCAGTGAATATTGCTTCTTGGTAACATTCCATACTCGGATGGTGCCATCATTGCCACTTGTAGCCAAAAGACCTTTTTTATTACACCAAACACATGTCATTACCTAGAAAGGTAGAAATGGATAAATTTGGCAATATTTGATTTTATCATTTGAAAAAGTTCTATCAAGTTTTTAAAAATCTACCAGGAAACTTTGGAAAAATAGCCATTTTATAATGCAATATGCATGGTCTCATTCTTTCCTAAATAGCTTGTAAATTTATACCTATTTGAAGTGTAGCGTTAAAGTACTATGCCAAAACCCATTTGAATTATCTGATACCTATTAGAATCTTGACTAAATATGTTTATTTATTTGTTTGTTCTTATTTTTTGTGAAACAAGGTCACACTTTGTTGCCCAGGCTGGAGTACAGTGGTGTGATCATAGCTCACTGCAGCCTCGACTTCCTAGGTTCAGGTGATCCTCCTACCTCAGCCTCCCAAGTAGCTGGGACTATGGGGGGGGGGGGGAGTACCCCCATGCCTGTCTAATTTTACAATTTTTTGTGTAGAGACAGACTCTTGCTATGTTGTCCAAGCTGGTCTCAAACTCCTGGCCTCAAGCCATCCTCTTGCCTCAGCATCCCAAACCTCTGGGATTATAGGCATGAGCCACCATTCCTGGTCGTTTCATCTTACATAAAGTGATTAACACATTTTTATGCTCAAAATACATACTCTGTTCTGATGAGCCTCCAACTTGATAAAGGAGCATTTTCTGAGATCTCCTCCCATATCAGCGAGTGTTTGCAGAGTGGTTTGGTTGTCGCGGTCGTGTGCAGCAAGGGTGCGCACGAGCTGTTGAGCCGCCCATTGCCTGTGCTGTGACGACAGCCTGGAGGACAGGCAGCAGGCTGCCAGGGCATTGGCCAGCTCCAGAGGACCTACAGCAGAAGGGTCATAGGAAGGATGGGCATACAATTGGGCAATTAAACCTGCTTAAACAAAACAATGAAATGATGCTCAAGTGAGAGTTGGTGGAAGTGAACAAACAAAAATGGGTTAGTTAACCTATGTCTTTTACAAATAAGCACTTTTGCAAGTAATTATTTCACTAGGATATGCATACGATTTATAATGCATTTATTTCATAACAAATTCTATAATAAAACTGATTAACTGCAAATGTACATTTTATTATCCATCAACAGTTTTTACTCTAACGACACAGTAGACTGGGAATAAAGCAAAAATAATATTACGAACAAGGCAGAGGCAGCATGCCCTTAAGAAAAACAGTTTGGTTTTTTTTGCCCAAAAGTGATCTTAACAACTAGTCAAGGAACTGGGCTGATGGATCAAAAAATTCCTTATTTCTTGGTCAAATAGTCCTGATAAAGGGTAAATAGGAGTGATTAACTAGTCCCTTCAAAGTATTATAATCTTAAAACAAAGAGGAAAATAGCACTACCTTTATCTAATTTTTTTTTTTTTTTTTTAGTTGGAGTCTCACTCTGCCACCCAGGCAGTGCAGTGGCATGCTCATAGCTATCACCAGCCTCAACCTGCTGTGCTCAGGTGATCCTTCTGCCTCAGCCTCCCAAGTAGTTGGAACTATAGGAGCACGCCACCACGCCTAGCTAACTTTTTTTTATTTTTTGTAAAGGTTAGGTCTTGCCATGTTGCCTAGACTGGTCTCGAATCCCTGGGCTCAGGCAATCCTCACACCTCTGCCTCACAAAGTGCTGGGATTATAGGTGTGAGCCACTACACCCAGCCACTTTTATCTAAATTTTATTAAAGAAACCTACCAGTATTATTATCTATGGTAACTCCAGTCATAATCTATAACAAAACTAATTTGATACATTTACTAATATATTTCCACACACAGCGAAACAGTATCCATGTAAACTTTACATTCTAAACTTAAGAAGCTCCCATGTCATGTAATCGATCACATATAGTAATGCAAAAACATTTTTAAAAAACATACATCAAGTTAACTACTAGACTATATATTTAAACAGTAGGAAACTTACCTTTCTTTTCAACTTCTGACTTATCATAGTTAGGTCTCAGTTTGGCCCCTTTGTCTGCAAGTAATGCCACAAGGGCCTGAGTTACAACAAAGTTTGGGGAGGTCACAAGCTTATTCTCTTCAGCAATTCCTCGGAGAAAGCTAGGTAGAAACTTTCGCTGAATTGGATCATCAACTGTGGTTAGATTTACACCTGTTGCAGCAGAAATCAAGTTCTGAAAAGGAAATTGGAACAAACAAGTTTATTTTTTCATGCAATTTGGAGCAAAAACATTTCATTTCAAAAGGCTCTTTAAGAATCAGCTGGAAATAAACAATGCAACAATAAAGGCACTGAAAGTAGCTTACCTGTGTACACAATTGCACTAGCAGTTTTGCGGCACTAGGCGTGTTTGATGCCAGACATCCCACTGCTGTGCTCAGATAGGCCAGGCAAGAGATGGGCTTGTTGGCCTTACTATGCCCACCGCGTGTGCGTTCTGAGGTGCTAGCCATGGCAGAGGGGCTGGTAGAGAGGCCAGCTCGCCCTGCGGCAGCCAAGCACATTAATCGCACCAGTGTTCGGATATCTGTTAGTCCCAGAGACTCAAGACCAGCAGCCAAGCTACAACTGGAACCACTGTCAGTAAAGGAAAAACACTTCAGATGGATAAAGAAAACAGGGACCATCTGGAGCCCCACATGTCATCCACAGCATCAACAACCACAATAAAATGTAAGCTGAACCACTACAAGTCAAACATGCCTTAAAAGATGCCAAAATATCATACAAGCTGGAAACTGGTCTCCAAACTTTCTCTCCTTTTAGTGAACAGTTATTAGCATATACCTGAAGTATAACTGAATTACCAAAGTAAAACATACAGGAATGCACACAAAGCATGAATTTCCACAAACAGAACAAACTCGTGTAACCATTCTTCAAGATTAAGCAACAGAATGTTACCAGCACCTCAGAAGCCTGCTTTGGGCTCTTCTCACCCACAATGCCCTCAAAACTAACCAATATTCTGACTTCTAAAAGCAATAAGTTAGTTTTGCCTGTTTTTGAACTTGACATAAACAGAATAATAAAGTATGTACTCTTTTGTGTCTGGTTTCTTTTGCTCAACATTATATTTGTAAGCCTCAACCATGTTGTATTACACCAGCTTATTCATTTTCATTGACATATAAATGAAATTTACCACAATTAATTTAACCATACAGATGACAATCAGGTAGTTTCTAAAATGGGGCTACTATGAATAGTACCACCATGAACAATCTGAAATGTCTTTTGGAGCACATATTTAAGTATTTCTGATGGATATACTCCCAGAAGTAGATCTCTCAGTCATAGAGTATGTTCATGTGTAGCTTTAGTTGATATTATTGAACACTTTTCCAAAGTTGTAGTACCATTCTATTTTCTCACCAGTAGCATATGAGAGTTTTAGCTGTTTCACAGCCTGTGGCTCTTTTTTCTCCCCAGTCTTTTAAGTTTTTGTCACTCTGGTTTATATGCAGCAGGATCTCACTGAATTTCAATTTTCCTTTCTCTGAAGACTAACGAGGTTGAGTTTCTTTTCATATTTCTTGGCAATTAGAAAACCCGCTGTTGTGAGGCACTTCTTAATGCATTTTGCCTATATTTCTTCTGGGTTGCCTATCTTTTGCTTACTGATTTTTAGGCATTCTTTACATATTCTGTTGGTTAGATGCATTGCTAATATATTCTCCCAGTCTATGACTTGCTTTTTTTTTTGAGCTGGAGTCTCATTCTGTCGCCCAGACTGGAGTGCAGTGGCCGCTCCAGGCCACCGCAGCCTCGACCTGCTGGGCTCCGGCGATCATTCCGCCTCAGCCTTCCAAGTAGCTGGAACTACAGGCACGCGCTACCACACCCAGCTAATTTTTTTGATTTATTGTAGAGATGAGGTCTCACCAAGTTGCCCAGGCGGGTCTCGAACCCG
>CAUYQG010048133.1:0-14437 GCA_963574415.1 Tarsius wallacei
TTGGCTTCTGTTCCTTTGGGTAGATACCTAGTAGTGGGAGTGCTGGATCGAATGGTAGATCTACTTTTAGGTCTTTGAGAAATCTCCATAGTGATTTCCATAGCGGTTGTACTAATTTACACTCCCACCAACAGTGCGTAAGTGTTCCCTTTTCACCATGCCACCATGTGTTGTTTTTTGGATTTTTTTAATAATGGCCATTCTGACTGGTATAAGGTGGTATCTCATTGTGGTTTTAATTTGCATTTCCCTGATGATGAGTGATGTTGAGCATTTATTTCATGTGTTTGTGGGCCATTTGTATATCTGCTCATGGCATATGCCCAGTATTTAATGGGGTCATTTGCTTTTTTCTTGCTGATTTGTTTGAGTTCTTTGTAGATTCTGGACATTAGTCCTTTGTCAGATGTATAGTTTGCGAATATCTTTTCCCATTCTGTAGGTTGCTTATTTAGCCTTGTTGATTATTTCTTTTGCTGTGTAGAAGTTTTTTAGTTTAATTAAATCCCACTTGCTTACGTTGTTTTAGTTGCATTTACTTTTGGGGTTTTAGCCATAAGTTCTTTGCCTAGACCAATGTCCAGAAGAGGTTTTTCCTAGGCTTCCTTCTAGAGTTTTTATGGTTTCAGGGGTGATATTTAAGTCTTTAATCCATCTTGAGTTAATTTTTACATATGGGGAGAGATAGGGGTCAAGTTTCATCTATCTGCATGTACCTATCCAATTTTCCCAGCACCATTTGTTGAATAGGGTGTCCTTTCCCCACTGTATGTTTTTGTCTGCTTTGTCAAAGGTCAGTCGGTTGCAGGTTTGGGGTTTTTTTCTGGATTCTCTGTTCTGTTCCATTGGTCCATGTGTCTGCTGTTGTACCACACTATGCTGTTTTGTTGATTACAGCCTTGTAGGATAGTTTGAAGTCAGCTAATGTGATGCCAACAGGTTTGCTCTTTTTCTTTAGGATTGTTTTGGCTATTCTGGCTCTTTTTTGGTCCCATATGAATTTTAGGATTTTTTTTCCAATTCTGTGAAAAATGACATTGGTAGTTTGATAGGGGTTGCATTGAATCTGTAGATTACTCTGGGCAATATGGTCGTTTTCACAATGCTGATTTTTCCAAGCCATGAGCATGGAATGTTTCTCCATTTGTTTGTGTCCTCTGCAATTTCTTTCATCAGAGTTTTATAGTTCTCCTTGTAGAGATTTCAACTCCTTGGTTAACTATATTCCTGGGTATTTTCGCTTTTTTGGCTGCTGTTTGAAATGGAATTGAATTCTTAACTTGATTCCCAGCTTGGTCACTATTGGTGGATAGCAGTGTTACTCATGTGTGTGTTGATTTTGTATCCTGAAACTTCACTGAATTCATTTATCAAGTCCAGAAGTCTTTTGGAGGAGTCTTTAGAATTCTCTAGGTGTAAGATCATATCCTCGGCATGCAGAAATAGTTTGATGTCTTCTTTTCCAGTTTGGATGCCCTTTATTTCCTTCTCTTGCCTGATTGCTCTGGTCAGGCTTTTCTATTTTGTATGAAAACTTCAGGCTGGGGGCATTCATTTCTAGGGCCTCCAAAGTCAGAGTATCCTTGCTCCTTTGATAGACTTTGAGACCAGAGAGGTTAAACACTCTGCCTGGAGCTACATAGCTGATGAGTCGGTAGATGGGATTCAAAATCAGGCTGGCCCACATCCAGGCTCATGCTTTCTTCCCTTCCATGCTGTGTTCCTAAGACATTGAGACTGGCCGTGGTTTCAACGTATGGGGCAGCTTCTTTTTTAAAGTGGACTTTCCCATGGGAGGGGCAGGTAATGATGGTCCACCGCCAGACCAAGAACTCAGACAGGGAGTCAGAGACGCCTGGCTTCCAATTCCAGATCTGCCAGTCACCATCAGTGTGACAGTGGTTGTGCTCTGCTCTGAGCCTCTCTAGGATGATGCTAAGAGCCTGTCCAGAATGTTGGGATGCAGTGACGTAATACCCAGGTAACTGGGAGCATTCAGGCTCCACAACGGCAAGGACTTGTATCCGTGTGTTCCTATTGTCTGAATCAGCAGACCATCTCTGGGAGCAAGAGGGGGAAGGAGAAGAAGGAGGGAGAGAGAGAAGGAGGGACGGACCCACTAACATGGTGGCCATTAATATGATCTCATCCCTCCTCAGAGCATCCTTCTGAAGTCCAGAGTAAGTCTACCCATTTTGCAAGTGGAGGACTGATCCCTGAGTGTGTAGAGAGTCCCCAGAACAACCTGTGCTCTCTCTCACACAGACCTCTTGGCTCCTTTGTTCTTAACTGTGGTCTTTTTTTTTCCCCACCATAAAAATGTCAGAACTCCAACATGACAAAGTGCAGGACCAACTGCGGGGCAGAGAGGCCTGCCTCCTTTGCCGTTCTCCACATCCTCCCAGCAGGGCTCCCCACGACTGTCTGCCAGGAGGCAGCATGCCTGGCACAGAACGTCTCCTCAGGGCCAGGAGGAGCCGGCAGCACCCCCAGCACACACCATGCTCTCCTCCCAAGTCTTGGGCTTGGAGGATGCATCGCCCTTGCAAGCCCAGGAAGCAATTGTGAAGGACTGTGCGCTTCACCTCCAACACGCACGATTGCAACATCACCCTAGATGCCTGTTCATGGACGTCCAGGCCTCCGCAAGGGCATTTTTACTTGGGATGGGACACCTGTGTGGCTAATTTCTAGCTAATGGGGTTGTTATCAAGCTTTCTAGAAGCTTAAAATCTCATGAGGAGGCAGCCTCCGCTGGTGTGCACTGTTCGGTTTGAATATTGATTATTAAAGTATTGCCAGTACTTTAACCCCCAGCACTCCCAAACCCCTGGAGTGGCCTGCCTGCTCCCGGCAGTTCCCATGGGGCTCCTTAGACCTTACAGCTATCCAGCAACGAAAGGGCTGACATCTAGCCCAGCAGGGGCCACGCCCAAAGTCGGAGTCCTTGTCGCTCCTGAGTAGTCAGTCCCCCTGCGGCACCTGTTAAATATTTGGACCGTTGTTCTGGAGGAGATGCATACGACAGTGAAACAAGTCATTGTACAAAATGGCAGAATGTCACCAGGGCCAGAGCAATGGGTGATGATCTCCCCATACAACCGGCAGCAGGTTTCTTCTCTGAAAGATGTCCTTCCTCATCCCCAGGCCACCTCCACGCTGGGTCAGGCCCTTTCCCTGTCTACCTAGCTTCCTCCCTTAGCCTCCTCCCCGGCCTCCCTGCCTCCACCCCCCCCCCCAGCCAATCTGTCCTCCACACAGCAGCCAGAAAAACAAATCTGGTCACATCAGCCCTCCGCTTAAAATCATCCAAGTACACGTGTACATGATGGAATACTACGCAGCCATAAAAAAGAACAAAATCATGGATTTCGCAGCAACTTGGATGGAACTAGAATCTATAATACTGAGTGACCTCTCACAGAAACAAAGATCGGAGTGTCACATGTTCTCACTCATATAGTGAACCTTGAACATCCAACGTAATACTATAAGAAAATGACTGACAGTGGGGGTAAATTACGGGGCGGGATGGGGTGGGGGGATGGGATTAATGATACTCAATATCTGTCTGGGGACGGGGAGACACCTCTTATCACCAAGAGTGTCTGAACGAAGCATATCTGTATACCTAATCCTTAACTGTACCCCACAGTACGATAATAAAAAATACTGATTATATTAAAAAAAACAAATCATCCAAGTACTTTCTTGTGCCCAGGGTCGCATAAAACTCTTGTCTCCCTTCAGAGACGTCGCTGCAGCTTGCAGTTATATATTGTTTGTTTGTTAATTTTTGGCCTCCACCCCGGATCACCATGCTCCCCAAGACACCCCAGTGTTTATATCCAGTGTATAGCACAGTGTCTGGCACATAATAGGGGCTCAATAGATGTTTGCTTAGTAAGAGAAAGAATAGATGAGTGGATGACCGAATACTCACTGTGGGGCCCAGACAGGCCTGGGATTGCTTCCGGGCAAGGCATTCAAAGCACAGGAACGGCCAGGGCCAGGCCAGGAGGGGGATGCAGGTAGCCTTACCTGGCCCTAAGGTACCCTTTCAGCGGGAAGACAATACATGGAAGGATTACATGCGTGGGGCTCTGGAGTCAGAGGGCCTGGATCCCAGTCCCGCCTCCCTCATCACTAGCTGGTGACCTTTCTTCAACTCGGTTCATTCATCTTTCAAATGGGAACAATGATGAAATATACCTTGGAGAACAGTTTTGAGAACTAAATGAGATAAGGTGTGACAAGGAAAGTCTCAATCAATGTCAGCCACTATGCTTGATCCCAGGAAAGAAATGCCACTTGCCAAGTATTTTCCATGTAGGGCATGCTCTGAACTGACCTCATTGAATCCTGTTGGCAATTTGGCAATGTTACATTGGTATTTCAGTTTGACAGATGCATGTGATGTCCTCTTCTGCCATGGGAGTCCCTAGCACCTGGTTTATGGTACACCTGCCTGGGCTTTAGAACTACCTAGAGAGGTATATAAAATACTCATACTTACCCCTGCCCGCAGACATGAACCAGAATTTCTGGGAGTAGACCCAGGCATCAGTATTTTAAAAACTCCCTAGATGATTCTAATGGACAATGAGGTTGAGAACTAGTGGTCTTGGTTGGGTTTGAAAGACTATATGGTTGTCACAGTGAATCCTGGGACACATATTATGGGAATGAGGACAGGCTGTGGCTGGGGTCCAGGACTGGGGATCGTGAGTCACTTCCTACCCTGGCTAGTAGCAGCAAAGTCAGACAAGTCACTCCACAGAGGAGACTCAGGTATATGATACTACCCAATGTGAGTGTGCCTGAAGTGTGGCTTTAAGGACTCAACACTGTTGCCTGGTGGAGTCTATGGATCGCAGGCATCCTTCCCTCTCACGGGTCTGCTCCAGGCATCTGACCTGTATCAGTCAGCAACTCTCATTCTCTTTCAGAGTGGGCCATAACAAAAAGGAACCCAATAGTGATTTTCTCTGTGCCTGTCTGGGGCTGACAGTTCCCAGATCTTATTGGAAGAGCCAGAACCTGACTTTCCCTAAAATCCTTGGATTTCTGCTTTACTTTCAAGCCTCTCCCACAGCAATTTGCAAAGGCTGTCACAAAAAGCAGACAAATAGGATGCCCAGTTAAATTTAAACTGTAGATACACTATGAATAATACTGCATGGGATATGCTTGTCATAAACAATCATTTGTTGTGTATCTGAAAGTCAGCTTTACCTGGGTGTCCAGTGGTTTACCTGGCAAGCATACTCGAGGTCTTGCTTTCTGGGCCTGCTTCACGGTTCATAGCGTGGACACTGGCACCCACACACCCTCCTGTCCCTTAAGTGGTAATTGAGAAGCAGGCAAGACATTGAACTTCTGGAAGCCTCCATTTTCCATAAGCAAATGCAGATAATAACTGTCTCTTGTGTTTGTTGGAACTTTAAAATAAAATTACCAAAGGACATTCTAAGCTCTCAATAAATGGTAACTGTTATCATATAACATTTATTACATTTTATTAGGAGACAACATCGACAACATATTTATGGTTTATGATTGGAGTTATGGATTCTTTTTTCCTAATTATATAAAAACATGATGGAAAATTTAAAAATGTAGACAGATTGAGAAAGAAAATAAACTCTACCCGTATTTCTACCAAAGAGAAGTACTTTTACCATTTTGGTGTTATGTTTGGTTTTAACATTTGGTGATTATTTGCCCAGATTTCTTCCTTAAAAATGTATCTATATATGCACAGAAAAATTAATTTTGTGCTGCATTTTTTTTCACTTAACATAATATCATAGTTGACCCTTAAACAACATAGGTCCACTTAGACGAGGATTTGAACTGCATGGGTCCACTTGTGCAAGGATTTTTTTTTTTTAATTTGAGTTACACCAAGTGCACCTGCCTTTCCTGCCCCCCGTCCACCAGCTCCATGTCGTCTGCCTCTGTCACCTCTGAGACAGCAAGACCATCCCCTCCTCCTCTTCCTCCTCCTCAGCCCACTCAACAAAAGATAAGGATGAAGACCTTCATGATGATCCTCTTCCACTTAGTGAATAGGAAACATATCTTCTCTTCCCTATGATATTACCAACATCTTCGTTTCTCTAGCTTCCTTTATTGCAAGAATACAGTACCTGTATAACCCATCAAACAGATAAAATTGGTGCTAATCGACTGTATGTGATCGATCGGTCAGGCTTCCAGTTAACAGTAAGCTATTGGTAGTCACGTTTTCGGGGAGTTGAAAGTTGTAAAAAGATTTTCTACTGCATGGGGTGAAGGGCAGTGATCCTAGCCCCCATGTTGTTACAGGGTCAACTGTGTGTTTTCCTAAGTTGTTAGATATTCTCTGAAGATCTCATTTTCACTGTGTGGGTAAAGGTCTGTGTATTTAGACGATCTCCTGGGGATCATCCAAGTTTTGCTGCCATTATAAATAGTGCTGTGCTGAGCTCTTTCTCTTTTGTTAAACATTGTTTTAGAGCCTGGTCAGGCTTTCTGAGGTCTGTCCCAAAGGGCGGCCTCCTGGCTGCGTTTCTGGCTGGCTGGCTGCTGCTTTGCCAGAGTACCTTTGCCAAGACTTAAGACAAATGGGTTTCAGCCCAGCTGGGCAGGCCCAGGGCTGCTCAGAGGCCCAATTTGTCACTCTCTGTCACTTGGAAGCAGAGCCTGCTCTCTGCTGAAATGTCCAAACACATAATCCTTTTTGATCAAAGGGAGATCCTTTTTCTGGCCCCTGGATTTGGTCCATTCTGTTCTTAGCTGTGTGACATCTCCATTTATTGCCCTTGTTTTTCTCATTTCATGGAATTGGGGGAAAAAAAAGTCTCCCAAGCTTCTGAAGTCGTCACAGCCTTAAAAATCAGAAAGCCTTAAGTTCTCACGGCCGAGTTTGCCATTCAGTCTTGTCTTGCCTTATCACCTGCACCGGTAAAGTCTTTTGACCTATGAGCAACTGGCTAACAGCTTCATCCGTTCCCAAGAGTGTGCTCTCCTGGCTGGGTGCTGTGGCTCACTCCTGTCATCTCAGAGCTTTGGTTGGCTCAGGATCACTTAAGCACAGGAGTTTGAGTCCAGCCTGGGTAACATAGTGAGACCTTGCTTCTTCTAGAAAGAAAAAAATTGGCCAGGCATGGTAGCACTCCTTGGGAGGCTGAGGCGGAAGGATTGCTTGAGCCCAAGAGGTCGAGGCAGCAGTGAGATACGATCATACCACTGCCTTCCAGCTTGGGTGACAGAGTGAAACCTTGTCTCAAAAAACAAACAAACAAAAAAAGATTGCCCCAGAAGCCTTGGTGAGAACCGCCTCTTCCCGCGATGCTTGCGTTAATCTGCTTTTGGGCTCTTGTGGCATTAAGAACTTTTGATGACGCCTTGGCTGTCTTTGGGGAGGTGGAACAAACTCTGAGGCTGATCTCATTTGGGAACATGACTACCCAATAGTTCAGTTACATCAGTGGTGGGAGGAGAGAGCCACCAAAGTCACGAAGAGAAGAGCACTCACTGCAGAAGCGAGGCACGCTGACGCCGGCCAGCCCGTCTTATGCGTTTAAAAAAAATGCTTTGATGCTTTAAGTTCAGTGAACACAGGTTGGTTTTAGAAAATCGTTTCAGGGCACACCTCATCAACAAGGGTACCCACATAATGAACATTCGTATACCTAACTCTGAATTGTACCCCACATCTTTAAAATAAAAAAATTAAAAGTAAAAAAAAAAGAAAAGAAAAAGAAAATCGTTTCAGTCCAGGAGGCAGTCCACATAAGTGTCCTAACAAGTCCTTAAGGAGGGGGCCAGTACAAGTGACCCCACCTGCTTTGCCATCCTTGTTGCCCCAGAACCTTCTGGAATGGAATTGTCAGAGCAGATCCGAGGTAATGAGTTGATTCCATTGTGGGGCTCATGTGAGCCCACAGCGTATCTTCTTGGACGCACTATTTTTTTTTCTAAACTGGTTGAATTTTTAAAATGCAACAATGATGCCCAGGTCTGCTCTGCTACTTTCTCCCTGGAGAATGAATGTCATTTGCATGTGTTACTTGGCCACAGGACGTACCAAGGCAGTGTATCTCTTGCTGTGTTTGCAGGGCTGCTGAATGCCTCGTTCAAGGTGTCTGGGCCGGGGAGGATGGCCAGGATGCTGCAGGGCTTGTCCATTTCTAGATGAATACCCCAGCCAGTGGGAAGGCAGGTGTCATCGGCTGGGGCTTGAACCCCAGCTTCAGCACGTGTCTGCTCTGAAACTGGCAAATTCCTTCACCTGTCCCTGCCTTACTTTTCTCATTTGTAAAATGGATGTAATAACAGTCTCTACCTCATAATAACAGTCTCTACCTCATTTTGACTCACAAATGAATTACTTAACATTAAGCACTTCAAACACCTCCTAGTCCATGGTTAGCTATTATTTATTTTGCTCCAAGTGGTATCTGGACTCCTTAAGTGAGGATCACCAAGGATAGGGCTTCTTGAACTCTAATTTGCCCATAAAGCACTTGGGGACCTTGTTTAACTACAGATTCTGATTTGATAGGCTGAAGGGTGGGCCTGGGCATCTGCATTGGCAACAAGCTCCCAGGTGACCACCATGCTGCTGTCTGAAGACCATACTTTGAGGCTCAAGGACTTTGAGAACTTAGACTAAAATTGTAGGGTCCCAGGCCAGACCCACAGTTTCAGAACCTCTAGGGTGGGTTCCGGGATCCAAGGCTTTAACAAGCCTCCAAGGTGATTCAAATGTACCAAAGCTTGACTGGCTGGAATGGGTTCATTTTCACGTAAGGAAGATGTGGCTTATTCTCTGTGTGAGAGAATGTGTCATCCTGGGTTTTGGGCTTAGGTTTCTCGCTCTTCCTCTCCATTTTCCTTCTTCTCTTCTCCAGTTCTCCCAAGTCAGGCAGTGTAATTCCATGGTTAGAGCACCCCTTCTGGGTTGGCCACCCAATCCCACCATTGGCGGTGCCACCTCTTTTGAAGTATGTGTCCCAAAGGGCATGTAAAAGGGAACCCACGGATTGATTTGGGAGGCTAGCAGTCATTGAGCAAGTTCTGACAGCTCTGGGCTGACCGCTGCAGAGGTTATGGGTCAGAGTTCTTTGTCAAGTGTGGCCTGGTCACTGTCTGTCTGTACAGGAGTAGTGGTCTGTGTGTGTTTGTCCTCTGCATGGTAAGCAACTTGGCAGCAGGGCCCTTTATTGCTCTTCTTGGGCTTTTCTCAGTGCAAGGCTTGACATCTGGGGCTCCTCAGTGCTTCCCGGTAGACGAGGAAGAACATGCCGCAGTTGCCAGGTCATGCACTGCTGAGTTGTTGCAAGAAGCTCACTGGCTCACAAATACTGGCTTTGACCACCTTGGCTTGGTTCAAGGCAACAGACATCAGTGATCATGTACCTTGTGTCAGGGCCCATATTTGAAGCCACAGATGCTCTGTGGGGACAGCAAGACCAGATCATTCTAATTTCTCTGTAAGCGTTCCTACTCCTAGCTTACACCTGGGGACTGATTATAATGGAATGCAACTGGCCATTCAATCAGCCGTTGTAAAATAAAAGTGAAGTTGGCTCTACATCATTAGCTACCAAAGTTATGGCAACCAGCATGCTCTCGTTTCTCTTCATGACGACATTGTGCGGTAGGTATTATTATCGTCCTTGTTTTCCTGATGTGCAAATTGAGACTCTGAGAAGTAACTTATCTGGAACCTGGCCAGGGGAGACTTGAACCCCGGGTCTGGAGCTCCACCAGTTCCACAGGCTGGAGGTGGGGCGTAGGAAGCAGGACCCAGAGGGACTTGGGCAAGAAAAACAGAGGCGCTGTTTCCATGAGGAAGAGTTAAGGACGCTGGGCAGGGGGGACAGAGCTGAGATTGTCACACCTCATGCCTCACCTCCAGGCACTGGTGGAGTCATTGGAAGGGGGTGGCCTGTCACACCCTCAACTTGGAGACCCGTCAAGGAGCAAAATTTCCCGAGTTTTCAAAATGGCAACTGATAAAATGGCAGCATTGTGAGCAGATTTACAGTTAAGTGGAATCTCACCAAACTCCTGGCCCGAAAATAATCAGCAAGAAGAGGAACAGAAAGCCACGTGTGTGCTTACACAGCCCCCTCCCCCCAGATCCCAATGAGAGGGTCATGTCAAGGCATCTGGGGGTGCTGGTGGGGCAGCGGGATGAGCGAGGCTTGGCACAGACTTGATAGCCAGGCGTTGGGGCCGAGGCACAGTAGACAGAGACCAGAGAGCTGTGAATACCACCCTGGGGTGACTGGGCCACTTGTGCTGTTAACCAGACAGTCTGGCTCCACTTCTGGAACCTGAGAACAACCTAGGTCCTGGCAGCTGGGCAGTACCCTGGAAGGACTGGCTGCCACCTGGCTGAGACCCCCTGGGTATAAATGCCTGTGACATCTATGCTGGCTGGAACCCCGCCTGGAGTATTTTATGCCCTTAGGGACACTGTCGTAATGTAAGGCTACCTACAACAGACCGAAACGGCCTGATACTGGAAATCTTCAACCTCACTGATAATCAAAGCTAAATATAAGATGTCATTTTATGATGGTTTTCCCCTGGTCTGCACGATTGGCCAAGATTTGATAAGACAATGCCCCATGTGGGTTAGGGGAGAGACAAGCCCTTTCCTGCACAGCTGGTGGGAGTGTCCGGATTCAGTGGCAACGCCTTGGTGTGGGCTTCACCTTGGACGCAAACCATTTTTCTTATAGGCAATAGCCTGAGAAATAGTGGGATATGTGCACAGAGATATGTGTGCAAGGATGTGTGCTGGAGGACTTACATTTGGAGAAAATTAATTGTGCAATGAGTGGAGTCTAGCTGAATACATTCTGGTCTATCCAAAGGATGAAATTCCAGGCAGTCGCATGGTAATGATGCCAGGTTTTACAGGTTGCCATGGAAAGCTGTTTCAGATATATCATTGGTTAGAAAACATAGGTTACAAAATAACATGTGCTCATTTTTGTAAAAAAAAAACAAATAAAACTATCTATCTATCTATTTTTTTGAGTTGGAGTCTCACTCTGTTGCCCAGGCTGGAGGGCAATGGCACGCTCATGGCCACCGCAGCCTTGACCTGCTGGGCTCAGGCAATCCTTCCACCTCAGCCTTCCAAGTAGCTGGAACCACAGGCATGTGCCACATGCCCAGCTGATTTTTTGACTTATTGTAGAGATAAGGTTACTCCAAGTTGCCCAGGCTGATCTTGAACCCATGGGCTCAGGCAATCCTCTCACCTTGTCCTTCCAAAGTGCTGGGATTATAGGCATGAGCCACCATGCCCAGTCAACAGTCTATATTATATATGAACAATGCATGGAAATACTAGCAATAGTCATCTCTGAGTGATGGTGAGTCCTGTGCTTTGTAAATTTTTTAAAGGGAAAGTGCTTACTTGAATGACACAAATAGATGTCTTGAGAGGTAAGGGACCAGGCTGGAGAGGCCCACAAAGGTAGAAGGTCACGTGGCAGCTGAGAGCAAGGATCCTGGAGTCATCTTGGACCCGAGTTGACTCCCGCTCAGACAGGTATTATGTGAGGGGCTCTGTGCAGGGGATGCAAGCGCTCTGAACCTTGGTGTTCCCATCTAAAGGAGGAGGTATGCACGCACCATCAATAGCAAATGATAGCATTGTCTTCCCTAATCTATCATCACACACACACACATACACACACACACACACATCCATGTATGCACAAGAGCAGAAGTTGGGGGGAAACATAACATTAAGAAGGGTCCCTGATCTCAAACCAGGCAATGTGGAGACCAAAGGGAGGCCCAAACTTTACCTGTACGAAGCCCACTTGTATATCTAATCCTGAATTGTACCCTGCATCTTTAAAATAAAAAATATAAAAAATAAATAAAAAATAAAAGAGCAGAACTGTTTTTCTAAAACTCCCAAGGACGGACTTCATAGAGTCACAGGGAGACCGATGACAACTTCAAATCAAGAAATGTCTAGCTATCCGAGGTGCAAATGAGAGTCCCTCCCCGGAAGTATTCCAGTAGGTTCCAGGTGAACAGATAGCATAGGCATGGGAGGTGGCATTCGAGAGTCGATGATTGGGTTGACCTGGCCAGCAGAGTCCCCCCTGGTCCCCAGGCTGAAGCCATCGGTGAAGGGGATGAGAATTCCAGGCGTGGCAGCCTGGGGCTGCATGCCGGCTCTGCCCTGTCTGGTCGGTGGACCCTGGGAGTCACTCTCCTCGGAGTCTCAGTGTTCACACAGATAAAACAATCTCTGCTGTGCAGTTGTTGTAAGGACTGATAAGTTCTTGTTGTAAGAAATCATAAAACCTAGCTCCTTATTCCTATAATTATTTTCACTCTGAAAATAGTGGAGCTGGAATGTGAGCAAATTTTATTCATTCATCTGGGCCTACATTCATTTATTCAACAGATACCTACAAAGCAGCCCCCAGCTTCTGTCATGGGCAGGGCCCCTCTATGGACCTGCGGTTGGGGTCTCCTAAGCCTTGTGCCCACCCATCAGGCTTTATCGCATGCCTGCACCAGCGCCACAGAGCAGCGCTCAGTTGTGATGAAGCCGGGCTCCTTGCTGGGAGGACACAGTGGGAGGCTTTGCCATGATGTACAGGCTTCCTTGAATACAGGTTGGAAGATAAGGATAGCCCCATGGCTGATCAGAAGATGGAGGGAGTTATTCTGCCTATGCCAAGATGCTGCGCTGGATAACAGGCATCTCAGACTAGCCGGCCCACCAGCCTCTCCCCTCCTCCTTCCTATTCCCCAGCAGTGCAGGTGGGGGGAGGAAGACCGCTCAGAACCCTCGGGGACCCTACCCTTCCTGCTGGGCTTTCTGCCTCCTTATTAATGGCTGCTTCCATCTCAGTCTCAGCGCCAGCCCCAGCTCTCTCACAGATGTCTCCAGCCAGCCATCACAGTCACACCTCAGCCGGGGTTATGACTGTTCGCAAGTGTGAGCTTGGTCCACCACTAGACCCCGGGTCCCTTCCAAAGTGGGGCATGTGGAAGGGGACTCCCAGGGCTTGGGGGGACCTTAGAACTTTGATGGTATAGTCTTTTGTATACTTTGTGATGTGCACAATGTAATGTATAAGTGACATCCATATGCAATTTACAAATAAGCAAATATGTAATTAATAATTAATCATTGATGTATAGAAACATGAATAATAAATAGTATTTCATTTATTAATTATAATAATAGGTGTTATATTTTATTGTTTTATAATTATATTTTATATTTAGTTTATGCTATATTATGTATAATAGTGACTATACAAAATAAAAGTGAAGGTGAAGATGACGACGGCATAGGTGGAATTGTGAGATTCTCCAAACGTGAGTTCCCAAAAAGACTCTTGCTTTCCTTCCCCCACTCCCCTGCCCACCACCAGCCGCATTGGTCTGAGGCCTGGGGTCCGTCGGTCCCAAGCAGGGCCGGCTATTGTGCCCCCGGCTGCTCCCTCGCGGGCGGGAAGTCTCGGGTCTCAGCTCCCTCCCTGGCTACTCTTCTCTCCCAGACCAAGCCTCCGGTCACCCTGGGAGGTTCTGGGCACCCGCCCCTCAGAGAAACCGATTCCATTTCTGACTGAAATACACTGTGAGCAATCCAGGGCCACTTTCGCCGCTCACTGCCTGCCCTTTGGAGCTTTGGAGCTCTGGAACTCCGGAGCTCTGGGTAAAGGAAGTGCATATCATTAGGAGGTGCTGATTGGAGGCTCTAAGCTCCAGAGGAGGGAACTCACAACCCCTGCCTCCACCCCAGTCCGCTGGTAGAGCCCTGATAGAGTGCCCAGCTGTGCAACTGATCCCTGGTGCCTCCCACACCACCACAGTCCATCATAGTGGATTGCTCAGGGACCCAAACGAGTGGAGAAAAAGGATCCGCGAAAGTGAAACTACCACTTCCGGCCATTCTCCAGGCAGAGACTTGCATTGCCCCGCCCACCTACCAACAGCCTCCACCTCGGTTCCCAAGGTAATGTTGCTAAACAGAAGACAAAGCCACTCCCCTGCATTGAAACAGACAAAGGGAACTAAGCAGCAGGCATCCCAGGCTGCAGCCCAAAAGAAGAAACCCAAGCTGCAGTAAATGTAGATGTCTGCAATGAAAATAAGGGGAGAGGCCAAAGAGCAGAGATGAACAGACTTTAGACACTCAGGAAAGATCCCAGAGCTAGTCTGATTTCTTACTTTGACTTTTGATTTTATCACTTTGACTGTTTTGCTCACTTCTGTTCGCTTATTGACTTATACTATCTGTTTGTGTTAGGCAAAATGCATCAAAATACATGATTTTTTTGGTCTGCCTTTGTATAACTACAAGTATTCTCTAGGGAATTTTCCTTGACTGTTTTTATTCACTTCTCTCTGGCCTTGTGTCTCTTTTTCACCTCTTAGTTGGTATGTA
>CAUYQG010048134.1:0-15074 GCA_963574415.1 Tarsius wallacei
ACAATTCACCTTTCTAGCAGACTCTGGGACACAGCAGATGTTCCCTGCAGGTGACTTCCCTCTTAAGGCACCCCCCTCCCCGCAGTTTCCCACCACTTTCAATCCTTTTCTTATAGTAATATGGGAGTTGTTCAAGGTCCACTTATGAGTGAGAACATGTGATACTCAGCTCTTTGTTTCTGTGAGAGATCACTCAGTATTATAAACTCTAATTCCATCCAGGTTACTGAGAAGTTCATGATTATGTTCTTCTTTATGGTTGTGTAATATTCCATTGTGTATATGTACCACATTTTTTTATCCAGTCATCTTTTCATGGGCAGCATGGTTGGTTCCATGTTCTTGCTATTGTGAACAATGCTTCAGTAAACATATGTGTGCAGGTATCTTTTTTATAGAGTGACCTGAGTTCTTCTGGGTATATTGCCAGTAGTAGAATTGGGGGATCATATGGAAGGTCAATTTTTAGAACTTTTAGAAATCGCCACACTGATTTCCACAGAGGCTGAACTAGTTTGCACTCCCACCAACAGTGTAGAAGTGTTCCCTTTTGCCACATCCTTTCCAGCATCTGTTATTTTTTGAGTTATTGATGATGGCCATTCCGACTGGAGTTAGGTGGTATCTCGAGCCAATAGGTATATGAAAAAATGTTCAGCCTCACTAGTCATCAAGGAGATGCAAACTAAAACAACACTGTGAATTGAATTTCTATGGAGTCTCCCTTTCTCTGAAACTCATTTTCCCCCAACTCTGTGCCCTCTCAGTCAGTCCCCGGAGCTGTTCCTGGGCTTACGTGTGGCCGAGGCATCAGGCAGTGGGTTCGTCGTCTCATCACCCAGCCGCCAGCATGTCGTCATTCCCTGCTGGTTTTGGCTCCGGAGCCAGTCCCAGTTGTCCATGAAGGCCCCTGCCTGGATCCTAATTTCCAGCTCATTCCCATGGTCTCCCCCCACCACTCCTATCTCCAGTCCTTCCTCAGCACTCCAGAGCCATCTGTCTGCTTCTGCACCTTTCCAGGGCCACACAAACTCCCTGCATGGAGACACCTAACTATTTCTGTCTTAGGACTCTGGTGCCATAACAGGTCAAGGGCGGTTCTGGAATTTACCTGTTCCCAGGCCTTTCCCTGGCAATGGAGGTATATGTCTCCCCTGCTCTCAGACCCAGATTCTGAGATTCTGCTTCTCTTTCCCTACCCACAAGCACCAAAGCTCTCTCTTCCTCTCTCCCTTCTTCCCCGAATCCCCCCAGGAATTTATGCAGCCCCAGCGTAGGAGAAACTAGCTGTGACTGGTTTGCATTCTTTTAAACATTATCCTGTGCTTAGACCTAGGCTGCTGAAAGCCAAAAGCAGGTTATTTGACTTTTTGCTCTTCTGTTGCCTATATGGGAGGATGGGAGGAGGACAGGAGAAAATGCCAGAGAAAGAAGCTCGATTAACACTGCAGAATACCACCCCCTCCAGATAGCCTGGTGCTGCCAGATACCTGTCTTGGATGCATCTGACTGCCACCGCATGCTGGCTATGGCATGGGCAGGATGGGGGCGATCTAGGAAACAGCACTGCCTGGGCTTCCTCCCTATATGACCACAGCAGGTACCCCCACCCCTCGAACACTGGCTCCCTTCCAGGAGTGTTGGGGCTGCAGCAATATTTTGAGAAGCAATCAGCTGCTCGGGACCTGGAAAGAACCATGGAGACTTCCCCATCCACCCCACATTTGCTCTCTTCCATGTGGTCTGGATGGAAGATTAGAGAGGAGAATGGGCAGCACTGACCTCTGCTGAAAAAGTAATTCTAACCCTCTTCCCCAGGACTCAGTTCTATTCTGGAAGAGCTGGAGGTTCAAAGCCGCTGAGTCCTCTCATCGAGGCTGAGAATGAGACTAAATTGCACAAAAGAGATCATGCTCATGCCACCAACTTCCCCAAGATGGACTCTTCTTACAGCTGCTGACACTTCCTGTTCTCCAAGAATATCTCACCCACCCTAACAGCTTGACCAGAGTTCCCTGCAACTTCCTGGTTGAGGAGCAAGATGCCCCCCAGTCCCAGTTCTGCTCAGGTTTCCTTTCTGAAAGCACCTTCCCCAAGAGCTTCTGTCTCCCAAAGGCCTCCTCTCCTCCTGCTGGTCCCTTTCCAGTGTCACAGCACCAAACCTTTGTCTCCTCTCAACCAAGCTAAAGAGAGAGCTTCCTGGCGAGTCAGTGAGTCTGCCCAAGACCCAGGATCCAGACTGTTGTGTCATGAGTGAATAGCGGCCCATGGAAATGCAGGGATGGGGGTGCCTTAAGAGGGAAGTCACCTGCAGGGAACATCTGCTGTGTCCCAGAGTCTGCTAGAAAGGTGAATTGTTTCTTTTTCTCTTTGTTATGAGCCCTAAGGAATAAAAGGAATTTTCCTTGTTATTCCCACCCAACTCCCAGGCAAAGCAGACTTTTAGAGCTTGAGCTTTCCTTACTTCCTGTGGGGTAGGGGGTATGGATGTAAGTTTTGGGGATTTTTATCTCTTGAAAGAAGAAAGCTTGTCAGGGCATCAGGGAAGCCTCCCTAAACATACCTTGTTTTTAAATAGCCTGAAGACATTTATCTGGATCGTCCCTGAGGGCAGGGGAGATAGGGGATCTGGGCTTCAGGGGTAGATAGGGAGGTTCACCTGGTCTGGGGCAGGATGCATTTTTGAGGGTCCTGTGAATGATGGGTACTTGGACCACACTCATTTGGGAAGATTCTTGTGGACACGAGGTGTCAGGAATCCCATGTGGCCTTGCTCAGGCCTCAGCACACAGGGAGCACAGCCGCTCAGAGACCCTCCAATGTACTTCAGGGACCTGCATGAGGAACTTATCTGCTGGTGAACAGAATGGCCCGAGTCCTCACCTGCCTTTTCTTGAGCCACTTACACCCTGGAATCTCAACACAGTCCCCGGGAAGAGAAGGATGGGCTTGCAGTGACTCCTGGGGGATTCTTGCCAAGCAGGCAAGTTGGAGCTAGGTGGGATTTGATGTAGAAACATAAAGAAATAAAACAGTCCTTGCATCTCAAGTCTCAGGGAGTGATTCATGTTGGGCAAATGTCATCTCCTATTTTGAAAGATTCCAATTTTACAAATGAGGAAATTAAGGCACAGGGAAGGTGAGTAATATCTCCAAGTACATGGAGCCTGTATATTAGAGTCCACAGTCAAGCGCAGGTTTATCTGACCACAAAGAACATGCTCTTTGGGGCTCCTTTATGATCCAGAGCCAAAAATGAGCACAAAGCTATTTAGTGGCAGGCATCCAGGTCGGCACCTGGACGGGTGTTTCTCTCTGGAGTCCTCTCAGGAACAGACTGATCCCAGGGATTCCTCTGGACCTGCAGGCAGACACTCTCAGCCCTCCAAGTCACAGTTCCTTACTTGTGAAGTGGGTGCAGTGAGGAAGAATCTGTCCTTCCCACGAAGGTTTTAAGGATGGCAAGAGAAAATATGTAAAAACATTTTTTAAATTGCTAGTGCTTTGTAGAAGGCTGAATACTCCCCCCAGAAAGATAGCCACAGCCTAATCCCTGGAACTTGTGAATGTTACTTTAGATGGCATTTTTTAAAAAAGATCTTTACAAAAAACAATATTATGTGATTAAATTAAGATTCTTGAGACAGAGAGATCATCCTGGATTATTTGCATGGTCCCTAAATGCAGTCACATGTATCCTTATGTAAGAGAAGCAAAGGAAGATTTTATACACAGACACATAGAGAAGGTGGTGTGACCACAGACAGAGACTGGGGGGATGGGGCCACAAGAAGCTGGAAGAGGCAAGGAAGGGTTTCTCACCTGGAGTCTCCAGAGGAGACATAGCTCTGTTAGCACCTTGATTTCAGCCCAATGATATTAATTTCAGTCATCTGACCTCTAGAACTATGAGAGAATACCTTGTTTTAAGCCACCAAGCTTTTGTTACAACAGCCCTAGGAAATAAACAGTGCTACACAAGAAAGAGAACGTTGCTGGAGAAACATGTTCTGAGGTAATTACAGAGAAAATGCAAGTCAGTCACCTGCACTGCACAAGGGCTGATTCAGGAAACTGCAAGTTCCCTGTCCACAAAAGCTTAAGTTACTGCATAATTACTCAAACGTTCATGTCATCTCCCCAAATATCCCATCAAGACCATGCCTGCGTTCATGTTCATATGCTCATTGCCCAAATACAAAATAATACAACCCCTTGGCCCAGCCATGGCACTACTATAATTTTCCCTAATGATACACTTCCACAAAACTCACATGGTTGAATACACTATGACTCTCCACACAACAGAGTTGATATATGTACATATATACACATATATACATATATATATATTATGCACACACTTCCACACGTGTGCTACTTTTTGTTAAAAAAAAAAAAACAAGAATGATAGACCAAAAGCTAATAAAATGCCTACCTGTAGGGGTTCAATGAGAAGGGGGTGAAGGGAAGAGATTTTGAGGTGAGATTTCTCTGAGTACCTTTTATATGGTTTTGACATTTGAACCATGTTGTTATATATTTTTAAAATACTAAGTCCGAAAGGATAAAGAAAAGGAAACTCTAAAATCAAATAAAAACAGAAATAACAGATTCTATATGCATATCAACCTTATAGCATATCTATTCAGAATAAAGAATGCAAGTAATTTTTGAACTCTGACTCCACACCCTCAGTGGGATGTAGTCAAAGAATAAAAGCAGCTACAGAGAAATCATGCACTTTAACTTAGTGAATTTGATGCTGGTGGTACTCCTGGGATAGTAATTCTGACACTATTTTGGGTGCCTTGAGAATTAGCAACTAGATTAGTTTAGGTGAAATATGCAATTGTTGCTGGGAAAAAGAACATACAAATATGAAAGAAAGATGGTATCAGTAAGCACATGTGATCTACAAAAATACAGAGTGCATGTAGGGCCCTGCTTGTTGGTTCCTACCTGTCTACACTCTTTGTCATATGACTTTGCAGTTTCTCCCAATAAAAGGGCAAAGGATACCTCCTTGTCTTTGGGTTGACCATGTGACTTACTTTGACCAATGGAATGCTAGTGAACATGCCAAAGTCTTAAAGCCAAAGTCTTAAAAAGTGCTTGTACAGTTGGGTTTGCCCTTTTGTGCCTCAGCCATCATCATGAGAACATGCCCAGGCTAGCCCACTGATCCCAGCAGGATGAGAGGCATGTGGAGCAGAGAAGAACCATCCCAGCTGAGCCCAGCCTAGACAGTCTGATCCCTGGTACGTCCCCAGACACATGAATGAAGCTAGCCATGATCAGCCAATCTCCAGCTAACCCAAAGATCCATGGGAATAAATGATTTCTCTCTTAAGCCACTGAGTTTTGGGATGATTTGCTAGGTAGCCTTTTTTGTGATGAAAGCTACCTAATACCATCAGTGGGTTGGTGGGATAGAAAACAGAAAAAAGGAAAACAAGGACCGGGAAGGTGAACAGCCATCCTGGGCCTACACAGAACCTGACCCAATGCAGGATTATCGAAAATGGAAGCAGCTCCCTCCCCTTCCCTTTGACAAAGCGCAGCATCTTGGAATTCCATTTCCAACTGAGAGTTCAAGTTAAACCAGAGCCCTGAGGACAGTGGTGAGCACTGTGACTCTGGGTTCAAAAAATAGCTCAAATGTGCAGGGAACATATAAACTCTGAATTTAAAAAAACATTATACATTGAGAATAAGATTAAGATCACTGCATTTTTTTAGTTGAACATAACTTTTTTTTTGAAAACAGATTTATTGAGAGGACAGAAAAGCTCCCATGGTGGGAGGGGACCCAAGGGGGTTGCCTGAACATAACCTTTTACAGATGAAGAAACTGAGGCTCAGAGAAGGCAAAAATAGACCACAAGAATGGAGTGGAGCTAGACCAGAATGTAGGTCTTGTCACTGCCTCTTTCTGTCCCATCAGGCTGACCATGAAGGCCACAGACCCTGCTTTACCATAAGGGGAAGACCTCTTGCGAGACAGCCCAAGATTGATACCAGATGATCCACGTCCCTTGCCTACTTCATCTTTGACTGGGCACCAGTCACCACACCCACACCTTCACATCGCCATCATCTTGAACCTGAAGTTTCTATCAAGTTTTTCCTAGGAGACTGGTTGCCTCCTCTGCAGAAACACATCATATTCTGAAGGTGCTGGTGCACAGACTGACTCCATTCATGTCATCATAAGGCAGACAGATCTCCATTCATGTCATCATAAGCCAACAGATCTGGCCCTCTGTTTCTTTTACTTGTGTATCTGTTGTATTTATTCAAGTCTCTCCTTGTCCCACTCCCACAAAGAAGCAAGATGTGAACAATATGGCAGGATAAAATAACATTCAATAGAGAAAATAAAGAGAACCATCTCAGTAGGCTCTAGTCTGGCTGGTGTGTGCTTAGTCAAGTGGGACACTCTCAAGCGGTCTGACAGTTGTATGGTGAGAAGAAAGTTAGGCCAAGAGGTCAGGGAAGCAAGAACTTTGTCATCACTGGAGACCTACGGGAAGTCACTTAACTTCTCTAAAGCTGCCCCATTCATAATCTAAGAACAGTGGCAGCCTCCTGGTGGCTTACATGAGCTCGCATGAAGGTGCTGTGGGGACCTGCGGGATAGGTCCTGTGATGGTGATGCTTAGATCAATCTTGGACATAGGGGAGATGTGGCAACTCTCCATCTACCCCAAGGTAGCCCTGAGGCTGGACCCCTCTGCTCCATGAACGTAGGGAAGTTCTCCTAAAAGTCAGTCTCTGATCTTCCTCTGTAGGTGGCTTGGTTCCACTCATTTTTTATTTATTCAAAATTTCACCATTTTCCTTTTATCTCTCAAGTCCCTCAGTCTGCCTTCACTGCTGCCTAACTCTACTGGTCAGCAGTCTCCCCTCTGTCCAGACTGTCCCATTCCTGGCCTCCAGGACACCCCACAGTGCAGCAGAGAAGCCTTCCTAAAATACACTGCTCTTAGGACCAAAAATACCTCTTAAACACAATCAACAAGACCCCTTGATTTGGCCACTGTCCATACCACCAACCCCACCTTTTCCTCCTCCTCCCGATCCTCAGACCTGCTATGCTGGGCTACACACCCTTGTTCCCTCAGACATGCCATGTGTACGTTTCCCAGAGGTGCCATAACCAATCACCACCAACTGGGTGGCTTACAACTGCAGAAATGTATTCACTCCCAGTTCTAGAGGCCAGAAGTCCAAAATTAAGGTGCAGACATCATCATGCCCCCTCTGAAGGCTCCAAGGATCCTCTGCCTCTATGGCTTCTGGGAATTCCCAGCAATCCTTGGAGTCTCGGGCTTCCAGTTGCAACTTTTCAGTTTCTGCCACCACCATCATATAGTGCTGTTCCCGTCGTGTCTGTGCCTTCACATGGCTTTCTCCTCCTTGTGCATCTCTCCACTCTTCTTATAAGGGTACTAGTCAGTATGACTTCATCTTAACTTGATTAACTTGGAGAGAAGGGCATTCCAGGCAGACCAATCAGCCTATGCAAAGGCACAGAGGTAAGAAAATATTCCAAGAGTGTGGAGGACAGTGAGATTCAGTTCTTGCCCAGATGGAGATGCCAGGGCCAAACTCGGTACACTCAATACAGGTGAGATAATGAGTGCCAAGACCCTATTTCTAATTAAGGCCACATTCACCAGTATCAGGGCATAAGACTGAACAGATTTTCAGAGGGATACAAGTCAACCCTTACTGTCAAGCATCTTAATGATCAGACCCCTTCCCACATGTTCTTCCCCACCCACCCTCCCACCCACCTTCATTCCATCCCTCTGTCCCACCCTGCAGAATTCAAGTCAAACATCACCTGCTCTAGGAGACCTCCCTGATCTGTGAGGTCAGTTCCCGTTGCACTTGCTGAACTTCTCTGTGGCGTCTACCATCCTGTACATATAAACTCATGGGGTTAATACTGATGACTGCCTCCCCCATGATAGTGCATGCTCTAGATTCAAGCAGGTGCTAGGGACATAGATTCAAGCAGGTGCTCAGTACACTCAATACAGGTGACATAATGAGTGCACAAACTCTGTGTAAGAGCACTGTGTGCCAGCTGTGAGGATACAAAAATACCAAGAAGGGATGGGGTGGTCTCCTGCCTCATGGCTCAGTAGGGAGGGCAGCAAACATGTAACTAAAGTAGCAGGTAGCACAAACCACACCCCGTGAATAAACCAGGATTAGCAGAAGTCAGAGAAGGGAGAGACTCACGGCTGGGTGTTGATTAGGGTCTCAACTCAAAGTTGTCAGATGAGGTGAGTTTTAGAGACAAAGAATGGAGAGAAGGGCATTCCAGGCAGTCCAACCAGCCTATGCAAAGGCACAGAGGTAAGAAAAGGTTCCAAGTGTGTGGAGGACAGTGAGATTAAGTCCTTGCCCAGATGGAGATGCCAGGGCCAAGCTTGGGAGCCATTGTCTAAGAGAAAGAGATACTTCCTGCTGGTATAGACATTTATCTACAATCCATCACAACCATGTGTAGAGTGAAAGAAATTCTGAGATTAAGTAGTGTTTGCCATGGCCAAAAAAAGGGGGTCTGGCTGTCTGCATCTGATTTGAGACCCTCAATTGTGACCGTGAAGCCACGGCCTTCAGCCCTGCACATTCCATAGCAGGCAAGAAGCAGGCAAGCATCTCGGGGGGTCCAAACCCCTGGACCTTTTAAACTGGTCTCTTGAAAAGCACAGTCAATGTTCCTTAGGAAGTGGGAATCAAAAGCTCATAATAAAAAAGTCCCTTTGCCCTGCCCTCCTGGTTCCTCACTCCTACAGGGACCCCGAATGAAACAGGGAGGCCTACGGCTCCACCCGGCCCCTTGAAACATGTGTTGAGTGCACAGAGTCAGCTCTCCCCTTCCCAAAGTCCCCAGAAGTTCTACTCTGACTTCCAGAAACACACTCCAGTGATGCGCTGGTGTGATTCAGTTTTTGTTACTTCCTGAGTGTGACTAATCCAACTTGTCCCTTCCCCACCATGTACACAGAGTCCTTCTCACTCCCCTCTGCACCACAAGAGTGGCCTATTATGTAGCAAGAAATCCATGCTGATCAATTCAGGGCAGGCTGCATTAGAAAGGCAAATTACATGAATATGAGTTAGGGATAACTATAATTAATCCTTTGGCCAGGCAGAGCCCTGATTCCCATCATGCCCTTGGACAGCTCAGAGGTGACAGGGCTAAGGACAGCCCTTCTGAGGGCCACTGCACCCAGCCATTAATTACCATGATGTCCCCATCACTGAGCTTACTGATGAGATTATTGATCTTGGGAAATAATTATATGAAATGCATGGCGGTAAGAGTGGGCCATTGTCTTTGTGTTTATTGGCAAGGAATCTAAGCTTTCTGACATTTTAGAAGAGCTTCACTTTTATGAATTAACTGATGGCATCTTTTCAAATTAACAATTGTTATTTTCACTGGGAAAAAGAGCAGGAGAAGGGAAGGAAAAACAGAAAGAAAGAGCAAACTTCAATGTGTAGGAAAAGCCTAGAAAAATGGAAAGGCTAGTACCCAGTAGATGGTGCTGTAATCAAATTCTAAAACCTGTTACACCAGATGCTTAGAAAAGCTGTCCATCAAAAGAGGACTGGATTAAAAAAATGTGGTACATATATACAATGGAATACTAAACAGCCATAAAGAACAAAACCATGAACTTTGCAGCAACCTGGAGGGAATTAGAGTTTATAATACTGAGTGATTTCTCACAGAAACAAAGTGCTGAGTATTACATGTTTTTCACTCATTAGTGGACCCTGAGCAACTACCATATTACCATAAGAAAAGGGTTGAAAGTGGCTGGAAACTGTGGGGAGGTGGGTGGGGGGTAGGGAGGTGGGATAGACAGTACTCGATATCTGCCTGGGGAAGGAGGGGGACACCTCATCGATAAGGGTACCTGCACAGTATTTGTATCCCTAGCCCTGAATCGTACCCCACAATTTTAAATAAAAATCAAAAGTGAAAAAAAAAAATAAAATGGAAATAAAATTATGTTAAAAATTCCAGGTCACTCACCACGTGTTCCAAAATCATTTGGGAAATATTTCATATTTTCATTACTGTTAGTTAAAACAAATGACTCACGTTCTAAATTATGTTTGGTGGATTATTTCTGGATGGTGTTTGCCAAGTATCTGTCTATTCATTCCATGTGATTTTGATTACTACAGCTTTGTTAATTTAATATCTGATAGAGCTAGTCCTCCATGTCAATCTTTTTGGTCAGAATTTCCATTGTTCTGCATACTAACTTTTCTACATTAATTTTAGCATCATCATGTACCAACTTTGAAAAAAGTCTTATTGATATTTCAATTGACATTTCATTCCATGCATAGACTCATTTAGAAAATAATGGACACATTTTTAAATTTTGAATCCTTCTTTCCCCAAACAAGATTTATACCTACCTACTTATTCAAGTCTTCTTTGTGTCTTAGTCATGTTTGCAAGTTTTCTTCAAAGAAATAATACACACATGCTAAACTCTATTTTTAGATCTCCCTTCTTCCCTTCTGTCTCTCCATCTTTTCTTCTTGTCCCTGCACTTTTATTAGACACTCATTTTCTGATGTGATACACACTGCCAATTCTGACATAGATCTATGTGTGAATCTGTTTCTAGGCTTTCTAATTAGTTCCACAGTTCCACTTGTTTCTCGTTGAGTCTAAAATTCTATAGGTTTATAATAGGTATTTATAGCTGATAAGACCAGTAATTCACATTTTTTTCTTTAGGCATATCTTGGACTTTTGCTATTCCACAAACATTTAGAATCAAATTTTCAGGACGTATGATATTAACTGTTGGTATATTTATTACAATTGTATTGAACTTGTTGATCAGTATCTTTCAACAGATGCCCAGTAGGGATTATAGATGGGACAATTGTTTGTAAATATCACTGCCACAATTACTACTGAATATTAAGCATACCTTTGCCCATTAAATAATTAATAGGCACTAAATGTTGTATCTATCCAGAAGCAAGCTGGCAAGGGAGGTTGGGAGATGTAGACTACTGAGATCAGTCTTCCAAGCCACAGAGAAAGCAAAGAGTAGTGGAGAATGGTTTGGGAGATGAGAACCACACAGTTAAGTAGATACTGCATGTTCTTTTGCAATGTTTTTATCCATTCATTCTTTAGTTGGCTGAATTTTATCCTCTAATGACTTATTCAAGAATGATTCATGATGATGATTTTATCCTGAGTTCTTGTGTTTTTCTGTTATCCACATAGTTGGATATTATTTTGCCGAATATAAGATTGTTCAGTCACAATTTTCTTTCCATTTAGGATTTTGTAGGCACTATTCTATGATATTTTAGAGTAGAAACTGAAGTGGAGAAGTCTAATGTCAGCCTATCTTTTATTTTTTTATTTTTTCAAATTTTAAAGGAGATTTGGATCTGTTTAAAATCTCACATTTTTGATGTGTATTAATAAATCCTGAACATTTACTTCTTAGAAAAGTTTTGCATTTACCCTCTCTTTTTTAAATGCATAGGAGATTTTTTTGGAGCGAGTCTAAATGCCTCAAGAATTCTTATGGAACTCTGAAGTTCCATAATTTTATTAGAAAATATCTTAATGTTGCATAGTGTATAAAACATTTCTTGCAAAATTATTTACCATCTCAGTGTATTTAATCAAGTCTTTTTAATTTCTAATATTGCTGAAGACTTTTTTCTGTTGTGAATGTTCATTTCTCTTCTTCAGAAATTTTTTTTATATTTGTATTTACTTTTTTCTCTTCCATGTCAATGATTGCTTCCTAACTTCAGAAACTTTTTCTTGCTGTTTTGATTTTATTTTGCTAGCAGTTCTCAACTCTATACTTCTTGTTCCTAAATTGGGTTATCAACAGCATATGTTTTCTCTTTTGCTGGTTGCAATAGTTTGTATTTTTTGTGATAGCTATATATTTTTCTTACATCTTTCCCCCATACGTTCAGATCTTATTTTTGCTTTCATTATACCATCAAATATTTCATGTGTGTTTATATCTATACTTTAGATCTTTATCTCAAAAAGCTTTGGACTTATAGAAATATTTATCATAATTTTCAATTGCTCTGTAGAAACATTTTCTAAAATTTTTCTTATTTCTTCTTTTTTTCCCTTGACGTATGTCTGTAAAAAAAGGTAATGCCATTTCCTTTTTAAAATTACTTATATGAATCTTGCAATAGGTACACAAAGTTTTATTTGTGGAAATTTTTGGAGTAGAATTTAGGATAGCAGGAATTCTTTCTGGTTTGGAATAAAGTTCTTATGTGTTTTCTGTGTGTGTGTGTGTGTGTGTTTTCATTACCATCTCTGATGAACAAAGATCACGAGCTTAGTGCAGATCATGACTCACTTTGTCATTTACCCTAAGTAACTGACAGCCTCCTCTCTATAGGTAAGATGTGCTGCCCCTGTTACTCCATGGTGCCAAATAAGGTCAATGGAAGATTCAACTACCAAGCTGGGAATTCCAAAATAAGCAAAAAATTATTTTGATCTTCACAGTGAGAATATAATAGGAAAAAAACTGTTTGGTCAGGTTTGTCTTCTCTTGAGTCTCCCTGGACTTCTCCCTTAGTCCACCATGTTTTTTTAAACTTTAGTAGGTTTAGTAGTTCTTCCCCATCTGTTGCAGTTTGTAGTTACAGATGCCCAAGTTTGGCTGAAGATAAAGTTTTTATATATCTTTAAATAATTCTTATTCTTTGGGTAGTGATTTTTAAGTGGTGAAAGGGAATAATTAATGGTATGTCACCATCTGAAATTTTGAAATTTGCCTATTGAACACACTTTGTATAATAATTTAATCATATAGCTATTTTACTGTGTATTATAAAATAGAACTCTATTCTAACTGCATGCATTAACATCTATTTATCATAGATATCACCATGATAGATGCTGCCATCAGAAACAAAGAATTTTTTAAATGTTTAAGAAAGATTTTCAGCTGCTTCTCTATTTTGTACCCTTTAAGAAGAAATAGGAAATGCTTGAATTTTATTTACCTATTAAAATAAGTGATGTTCTCCTCACATTTTCATTGAGGCTCCCCAGGAATTCTAAGGCATCATATACCCACTTTGAAATGTATGTCTCATGAGAAGTAATCTGAGAAGAAAAAAAGAAAAGACCTCTCTCAATTGTTGAAAAAGCACATTTGCTTCCTCCAGAAAGGCTTCAAGATAAAATAACTTTGTTGCTTATACCAAATCTGGACCATTTAAAAGATGGGGATTTTTATGTGTGCTATAAGACTCTGCTTGCAGGTTTTATTCTATTAGTGATATGATTCCCAAACCCAACTTTGTGTTCCCGTCCTTTAGTAACATTCTTCCATCCCTACTTGTCCACCATCACAGTTCATGCTGGTTTTCAGATGACCAGCGTGTGAAGCGGTGGCACAGTAACTCCAATTTTCTTTGTGGTGATCTGGAGAATACTCTTCTTTACCTTTCCACCCATCCATGCTCAAAGTAGGTGGGTTGGAGGAAGAAGATAAAAGGGAAGATTAATGTTGAAGAGGAGGAAGGAAAAAATTTCAATTTCCTCTAATCTCAAGCTCCAGTTTAATAAATCATTTGAGATCTTTTCTTACCGCCCTGCCAGACCCCAAGCTGCCGCAGCCCATGGAGACCCTTGGCTCCTGCCCTGTGGAGCTCTGGGCTCCCTCACTGGCTGCACTGCCCCCACCCTGCCCCAAGCGGCTGCCACCTGCAGAGGCCCTCAGGTTCCTGCCACGTGGAGCTCCGGGCTCCCTCCCTGGCTGCAATGCCCCAAGCTGCTGCCGCCTGTGAAGGCCCTGAGCTCATGCCCTGTGGAGCTCCAAGCTCCCTCCCTGGCTGTACCGCCCCACCCCATCTTAAGCCGCTGCCAAATGTGGAGGTGCTCAGCCTCTGCCCCATGGAGCACTGGGCTCCCTCGTCAGCTGCACCACCCTGGCCCCAGCCACCCTACACTACACTGACCAGCAATGCCTGGCCATCTTGCACTCCACCTCCCCTGACTCACCACTGGCCACAGCAGGATCAGAGAATAGCTGGAGCTCCGAAACAAGGCAGAGATGTGCATTGCCCTGCCCAGCTCCACCCAGCTCTGCCCAGCCTCCTACTTGGGATCTAAGATCTCATGTTTGTTAGGGGAATAGTTCATCATAAGGAGGTTGGTCAGCTTGTGTGTCTGTATGATTGTATGTTATAGATTCTTTTTTTGTCATTTGTTGTTTTGTTTTTTTTCACTTACTCTTATCTGTCTTTGTGTCTATTTTAATTTGTTAGTTGGTACCTTGTTTTCCCTCTTACTCTTCTCTCTCTCGACCTTCCTCTTACACCCCCTTATTGTTCCATTTCTTTCTTTTTTCTTACCTCATTTTACGTTCAGGGAGCAAACCTATACACCCACTGCATGGACAGATTGCAAGGCAGTGGGAAGCGGGTTGCAGGGTATCCATATACCTGTTGGTGGATATTGATATCTCTATATAGAGTCTGAATCATAGCCTACCCCTCAATTAAATGTCAAAACTGCAAAAAGTATAGCCCACAACCTAGAATCCAGCTTCATAAGTGAACAAAGCCAGAAGATTCACACAAGGAAGAATAGGAGATTGAGCAAAGAGAAGTAAAAGCAACCCCGCCACCCCTGAAGAACAGATTTAAAGAAGACGGGGAAAAAAGGAAGAAGTGGGGAGGAAAATCTACACAAATTAAAAAAAAACAAAAGAAGAATATAGGTCTCATACAGACCCCTGGGAGGTCAGACACTGAGAAAACAGACTTCAGAATGCAAATAATGAAGAGCCCCCAGAATGACTGGTCACATTCTATAAACACAGATATCCCAACATTAGTAGAGAGAATAAAAAGAATTGAGGAGAGACAAGAGGAAAATAGGAAGGCGTTGATAACTGAGATAACAGCAGTAAAGAATACTGTGATTGAAATAAATAAACTAATCAGCATGGAAAGCAGAATTAGCCAAGCGAAGAAAGAATCTCAGAGGTAGAAGACCA
>CAUYQG010048139.1:0-49076 GCA_963574415.1 Tarsius wallacei
CGGTGGCTCAGCCTGTAATCCCGCGCCTTGGGAGGCTGAGGTGAGTGGATTGCCTGAGCCCGCGGGTTCGAGACCCGCCTGGGCAGGCGAAACCTCATCTCTACAGTAAATCAAAAAAAATTAGCCAGGCATGGTAGCACACGCCTGTAGTTCCGGCTACTCGGAAGGCTGAGGTGGAAGGATCGCCAGAGCCCAGCAGGTCGAGGCTGCAGTGGCCGGAAGCGGCCACTGCACTCCAGTCTGGGCAATGGAGTGAGATGCCAACTCCAAAAAAAAAAAAAAAAAAAAAAATTTGTTATTTTTCTTAAATGTTTAGTAAAATTCACCAGTGCAATAATCATCTTGGCCTGGAATTTTCTTTGTGGGGAGGTCTTTACCTATAAATTTGATTTCCTTAATAGATATAGTAGCTATTCAAGTTACCTATTTCTTCATGAGTGATCTTTGATAGTTTTTGTTGTTCAAGGAAGTTGTCCATTTCATCTAATTTATTAATTCATTTTCTAGTCTTATATATCCTTAGAATAATTTTTGAATTTGTCTCTTACTCCCTTTGGTTCCATATGTATTTCTCATGTGTTTTGAAGCTCTGTTATTAGATGCATACACATTTAGGATTGATACATATTCCTGATGATTGACCCTCTTAGTCACATGAAAAAGTTTTTTTGCTTTTTTTTTGAGTCGGAGTCTCACTTTGTTACCCAGGCTGGAGTGCAGTGACACACTGCTCACAGCCACTGCAGCCTCAACCTGCTGGGTTCAGGTGATCCTTTTGCCTCAGCCTTCCAAGTAGCTGGAACTACAGGCATGCACCACCATGCCCAGCTAATTTAAAAAAAAAAAAATTTATTGTAGAGATGTCTCACCATTTTGCCCAGACTGGTTTTGAACCCGTGGGCTCAGGCAATCCTCTTACCTCAGCCTCCCAAAGTGCTGGCATTATAGGTGTGAGCCACCGTGCCTGGCTGACATGAAAAAGTTTTTAAAGGAGAAAAAAATGTTTGTTTTTTTCTTATTTGCCATTTCTGGTACTCTTTATTACATTTTGCCTATTCAGGTTTTTTATCTGGTATTATCTTTCTGAAGGAATGCATTTAATATTTCTTTAAAAATAAATGTATTGGCAACTAATTCTCTCACTTTTGCAGAAAGAAAAGAATATTTTTGAAGAATGTTTTAACTGGACATGGACTTCTAGATTGATAGTTTTGTTTTTTTAGAGATGCTGTTTATTTTCTTCTATTGTGCATTGCTTCTGATGAGAGGTTTTGTCTTGCTGGTTTTTAGCAGTTTGGTAATGGTGACCCTTGTGCGGTATTTTCCTGCTTGGTGTTTTTTAAGCTTCTCACATCTATAGTTTTTATCACATTTGGAAAAAATCTGGAGCTGGGTGCGGTGACTCAGACCTGTAATCCCAGCACTTTGGGAGGCTGAAACAAGAGGGTCGCTTGAGCCCAGGAGTTCAAGACCACACTAGGCAACATAGTGAGACCTCGTCTCTCTAAAAAAAAAAAAAAAAAATTAATAATAAATAAAAATTTTAAAAAATTAGCTGGGCACGGTGGTGTGTTGCCTCGAGTTCCAGCTACTTTGGAGCCTAAGGAGAATTGCCTGAGCTCAGGAGGCAGAGGTTGCAGTGAGCCATGATCATGCCACCACACTCTAGCCTGGGCAACAGAGTGAGACTTTGACTAAAAAAAAAAAAAAAAAAAATCTGACTATTAGTTTTTTAGCTACTTTTATTGTCTACTAGCCTTAATATTGGGGAAGGGAATCCCAAATGTGTATATGTTAGGTTGTTTGACATTGTCCCATAGATCCCTGAATGCTGTTCATTTTTATAGTCTTTTATCTGAGCTTCAGTTTGGATAATTTCATTTGCGGCCTTTACATTCACTGTTCTTTTCTTCTCACAGTGTTTCAGTCACTTCTAGTGACAGATTCTTGTCAGCTCAGTGAGTCCCCCCTGCCCCCCACATCCTCGCCTCTGTCCAGGCACCGTGATCTGAAAAGTGCCTCCAGGCAGAGCAAGCTGGACATGTGGGGTGCTCACCTTGCCTATTCTCCTTCCTAGGAACCACAGTCTTGTGCCATCTGTTGTTTAATGTCTGATACTAATTTTTTTTCCATACATTTATACAAGTTCTAGTTTTTACAGCAGAAGGGCAAGTCCAGTCCTGGTCATGACTGGCGCTCTGGCTCCCTTTCCAACATAAGGCTGGTCATTAGATTTTTTTTTAGATCAATTTTCTGCATGGTTAAGCATTGGTTTTTTCAGAGTGTCCAACTGTCAGTATTTGTGGTTTCTCAGTACAGGTGAGTGCCTGGCATTGGGGTGATAGAGGAGCTTATACTTCTGCTGAAGAGTCTCCTTTTCTGTCATCTCAGCAATGATTACCTTCCTAGGAAGTCTTTATTATTATTGTTGAGTGAAACTTATTCTGCCTTTTTAAACTGCTAGTAATTGAGTTTACCAATATCTTGTATTTTCTCTGCTCAGCATTGTTTCCCTCTAGGCTATTTTCTACTATCCTTCAGTAGTTTTTTTTAGTGAGGGTCTGTGAGTGCTGAAATCTGATACAACTTCAACTGTTATTTCTTTGTAGGGGATTGCTCTGGTTACTTTTGCTGTATAACAAATTACCCTAAAATTCAGGGGCCTAAAACAGTTGTGTATTATCATTACTCATGATTGCTGTGGATCAGAAATTTGTGAACAGCTTGTTATGGGGTCTCCTAGGGCTGCAATCAAGATAGGAGCCAGGGATGGGTCATTCACTCATGCATCTGGTGCTTGGGCTGAGGAGACTGGAACAACTGGGGCCCTGGAGGAGCATCTTGGAACCTGGAGGAGCAGTCAAGGGTAGGAGGAGCACTTGGGAGTCTGGAGGAACAGCTGGGAACAGGAGGAGCAGCTGAAGGCCTAGAGCAGCTGGTGCTTGTCGTCTCCGTGTGGATGTTCCAGCACAGTGGCCATAGCATAGGGCAACTCAGAACTCCAAGTGCTGTACCACCTTTTCCAACCTGGCCTCTGAGGTCACAGGTCATGTCTCCCATGTTGTGTCTAGCAAGAGTGAGTTGTGAGGACTGCCTGTGCTCAAGGAAGGGGAATTAGACTCTCTACTGTTTTATAGAAATAGTGTCCAGGAATTTGTGCACATGTTTTCAGCCCATCACAGTCTTTTCTCTCTGGTAGCTTTTCGAACATTTAGTCCTTCATGACAGTGAGTCTGGGTGTGGGCTTCTTTTTATATACACTACCCAGCACATGGAGTGTATTTTTGCTCTGAGATATTGTTCTTGGCTGTTCCTTCTGTTTTCTTTTGGGGTCCTCTTGAACACATGCATGGCTTCCACCCACCCTCCCTGACACAGCATCTCGCTTTTTCTCTGCATTCTCCATGAGTTTCACTGAATGTTTCTTAGTCTTTGGATTGGTTGTTCATCCACCAAAGTTCCTGAACAGTTGAAAGATGTTTTCAGATTGCTGTTTTGTTTTTATCAGGAATAATGAGAGGCTGACAACAGTGCACACGGCAGCCTGGGTCAGTAGGGTGGGCAACTGCAGGCTGGTGAGAGCCTTTTTCTTGTAGGGACATCCTTGATGCAGTGGACATTGTGAATACAGGGCTCCAGCCCTAGGCACCTGTAGGGATATCTCTGGGGCTCTCCACAGTGAGAGTGAGGACCAAGACACCACCTTTGACATGGCAATCATGGGAGTTTCACATAAAGACAGACTATTCCTCCCATGCGTGTAGTGGTGCCTCATTCTCACATTTTAAGAAGGGTCAAATCTTCCAACTGCTTCATCAAGGAGGGAAACAGATAGAAATGCTGTCTTGTCCAGAGGGTGCTAGGATGTTCTGGGCAGTTTGGTCCTGGTGCTGTGTCTGCAGCCACTGCACTGTGAAGGAACTGAGGTCAGGCCATGTGTCCTCTCATGTAGTGCCATGGCCACGGCTGCCTCGAGACTCTGGGCTCATTGAGGTGCCTCACCAGGACCATGCTATCTACTCCAGGTTCTTTTGCCCTTAACTCATTGAGGCAAGCCTTAGAATCAAGCCTTTCAAGAAAGTTTCTGAAAATAAACTTATTTTTTTAATCAAAGTAACACAGGCACATAGTTTTAACATGTACTATGTGGTTTATGAGGGACAAGACTTCAACTGCCTCCTGCCCATGTGCACTCCAGTTGTCCCCACAGGCAATTAGTTCCACTCTGTCTCTTTCTTTTAGTGTTCTTTCCAAGACCTCTTTTCTTTTGATTTTCCTCACACTTTTTTTTTTTTGGTGATTTTTAAAATTTAGGGTTTAAAAAAAAATACTTTCACAAGATTAAAAACAAGCAAAAACCAAGGAGGCATGTACTGCAAAGCTTTACTCCCACTCTCTTCTCCCTTCTTAAAATTTCTGCTAACTCCTCGTATCACTTATTGTATATATAAACAAATATAAGCATCCTTATTCTTGTTCCTGTTTTGGGCCCAGTGTTAGCATGTTCCATACGTATCCTTCCCTGTTGGACATGTTTGGAGTTCTTATCCTATAGGCACAAAGAGAAGGTCTGCATCTCTGTCCAACTGTCTGGTATCTTCTCACAGGCAGGCACTGAGCTCTTGTTGTGGTCTGTCTTTGCTGGTGGACATTTTGGTGCCATCAGGTGGTTGGTGGGTCAGGGAGGTGGTATGTCTGATGTTGTTATATTTTTCCAGCTGTGCTGCCTCGACAGAGCCTGCCGGGCCATTTTGGATGTTGGACTGTTGTGATGCAGCAACATCATAAAGACAGTGCACCTGTACCTGTACCCAGGTGGGGCTGGCTCAATCCAAGAGCATCTGTGGGCGTCTCTGTCCTTGCTGCTGGTCCCCAGCTCTATCAGCAGCTCTGGTCTTGCTCTGGCAGCCCCTTTGCTTATAACTTTCCTCAGTATTGGTATTCCACACTAAATAAACATCTGCAGTCCAAGGTCTCTAACTCTGCTTCCTGAGAGCATGTCTACATTTGGGGACGGTTTTATCTAGAGGATAAGAATTCCTCATGTTTCCACTTTACATGTTATGTCTTCAGACCCTAACACGTCTGTGATGGTGACATTCATGGAGAATCTGTGCCAGGAGAGACCTAGAGCAAGGCAGAGAGGTTCTGCTCTTATGGAACATGTCAGTGAGTTCACTGTCCCCGGGAGATACTTGCAGTGTATATAGGGAGCTCCTTCAGATGGGTAGAAGGCTCTCTGAGGGGGTGACGTGGAACCTAGAATGGCAGAGAGCCTCATGGGGATGATGTTGAGGGCCCAGACACAAACCCGGGTCAGGGTAGCTCATAGTATGTGTCCCAGAGCTAGGTTCCCACCCAGGCATCCACTGTCACAACCTACCTCTCCCTGACACACAGACGCCTTCTCATGCCTTCAGCGTAAGGCATGAGTTTCACAGCCATGAACTCCATCCTGTTTGTTGCCTATGTGGTAGGTATAGGCATCTGCTGCTCTGGGTGTAAGATGGATGTTGTTTTGGAGCTGTGCAGAGCTAGGCTTAGAACCTACTTCCTTGTTGCACAGCTGTTGTTTAACCATGGACAAGCTTGATTTTTTTTTTGTTTCCTCCTTGGTAAAATGGGGATTGTGATTGTTAGTGCCATAGAGTGCCCAGTGCCTGTTTCTGGTGCCTGCCTTCCCATCACCTGTCACCCAGGATGGAGCAGATGAGGAACCAGTGATGACTGATATCTGTTCCAGGATGGGAACATGGGTGGGATGTATGTGACAGAGGACTTGTTAAGGACAGGGTCTGATGAAATAAAGTTGAGTTCTGAGGAGGCATGACCTCCTAAGAAAGGGGTGCAGGTGTTGGATGAAGGTACTAGGTTTGCGTTTGGTGCCTGCAACATCTTACAGTAGATGTTAAGAGCTGATCATGCACCTGGTGCTCAGAGAAAGGCCAGGTATGAAATCACAGACTGCGACATGCTCAGGATTGGATTGACAGTGGAAGCCCTGGAGATGACACCTTCTTGCAAGGGATTGTAATGAGGCAAGGTCTCGGATACCATCTCTGAGCGATTAGGAGCCTGGAAGTGTGTGGCAGAAGCCAGAGGGATGCTGCTGAGAGCTAGCATGCATTCTGCAGTGTCTTAAACAATTTTCTTAAGGTATTATATACATACCAAAAAATGATCTGTTTCCAGTCTATAATTCAGTGGTTTTTAGTAAAGAGTTATATGATCATCACCACTATCTAGTTTTAGAACATTTCTGTGACCCCAGAAAGATGCTGTGTGCTCATCTCCAGCTGCTCCTTCATTCCCACCCCAGTCTGGACAACCACTAAAGTTCCTTCTGTTCCTATAGATTTGCCTCTTCTAGCCATTTAATATTAATGGAATCCTACAGTATGTGATTATGTCTGACTTGCTTTAGAGTTCATTCCTTTTTATCACTGAAGCATCCATCCTCTTGGATAGATTTTATCACGCTTGCTTATCTGTTGTTTGTTGGTGAACATTGGGCTGTTTCCTCTTTCGGTGTATATGAACAGTGCTGCTGTGAGTGTTCATGTGCGTCTGAGTATGTATGTGTTTTCATTTCTCTTGGGTAGATTCCTAGGAGTGGAATTACTGGGTCATATGGTAGATTTTTGTTTTACTTCTTATGAAACTGCCAGCTGTCTTCTAAAGTGACTTTATTATTTACTTCTAACTGGTAGTATATGAGGGCTCCTGCTTATCCACATCCTTGTCAGCACTTGCTATTATCTGACTTTTTTTTTCTTTTAAAAAGTATTGTCTGACTTTTTGCTTCTAGCCATTCTGGTGGGTGTGAACTAATATCTCATTGTGGGTTGGGTTTGTATTTCCCAGATGACCAGTGATATTGAGCATCTTTTCATCTGCTTGTTATCCATTCATACATCTTCTTTGGAGACATGTTAATAACTCAAATTCTTTGCCTGGTTTTTGATTGGGCTGTTTTTCTTGTTATTGAGTTACAAGAGTTCTTAAATGTTGTAGATATAAGTTCTTTATCAGACATATGATTTGCAGCAATTCTCTTCCTGTCTGTGGCTTGTCTTTTCACTTCCTTATGGTATATTTTGAAGCACAAAAGTTTTGAATTTTGATAAAGTCCATTTTGCTAACTTTTTTCTTCTATCACATGTGCTTTGGGTATTGCATCTAAGAAGACTTGGTTCTTCAGTAATATTTAACACTATTTTCTACACTGTTTAATGACTGGGAAGTCACTGATGACTTTAACCAATTGGGGGCTGTAGACCAGAGTGTCAGGGTTGAGGCCACATCGTTGTAGCAACAGTGGGGTGTAGATGAAGGTAGTAGCTGGAGAGGTCTCAGAGTCTGAGGGAGCAGTCTCTCTGTGTGATTACTTTTAATATGGGGGAGACAAGAACATGTTTACTAAATACTGATAGGAAGGAGCCAATGGGGAAACAGGGTTTGCTGTACAGAAGAGACAAGGAATAATAGATAGCATAAGCCTTCTGAGAAGGAGGAAGAGGACATTTGTGTTAGTTTTCTATTATTGCCATAATAAATTACCACAAATTTAGCAGCTTGAAACATCACAGATCTGTTGCTCACAGTTCTATACGTGTGGATGTGGTTCTGAGTTTTCTCCCTCTGGGTTTGAGTTTGCAGGTAAATGTGCTAAGGGGTCCCGGGTGAGGGTGGTAGGTGACTGCAGTTGTCACACTGACCCAATGTGGGGCAGTCTGGGGTGTGCAATGTGGGTCCTAGGGTTGATGATGACTCGGGTGGAATGAGGGAGAACTGAGGGGGAATGAGAGGAGATGGGGATGCTGAGGCAGTTGTGAGTGGTGTGTCCATAGCTACCAGGGCCCTGCCTGAGCTAGGGTTGCATAGGAGGCCTGTGCAGCTGAGGGGAGCTGGCAGCTGTGGGTGTTGCTGCATCCTTCTTCAATGGGAGATGCTATTGGTCACCAGGCAGAATCCTGGTGATTTACTTTGCTTTAAAATAGTTCTTTGTCAGTCTATATCACTGCACCTCCACGTTGTCTTATTTCTGTTTGGCAGATTATAGCAGCCAGTGACTTTCCATAAAGAGTTGATTTAATAGTTTCTGCCCTTCTCTTCCCCTCTCTGTTTTTTTGGGGACCAGTGCCCTCAGGGTCCCGATGACACAGGCTAGAACCTGAGAGTTGGTCAAGCTTCTGATGCCACAAACTGGAACCTGCGAGCTGGAAGCTGGTGTGGCGTCATGAAGCCTTTTAGATACCACCTCCCACACACCTCTGCAAGAACTGGTACGGGAATGGGTTCAGGCAGATAAATGACTGTCCTGCATAGAGGTCTCCCAAGGAACCCACAGACACGTGGGAACTGGCATCCCTGCTTGATGAGGAAGGGTATCACCAAAATCTATATATCTGTCTCTTAAATAATGTTTTATTAAAAATAATTGTTAGCCGGGCTCGGTGGCTCAGCCTGTAATCCCGCGCCTTGGGAGGCTGAGGTGAGGGGATTGCCTGAGCCCGTGGATTCGAGACCCACCTGGGCAGGCGAAACCTCATCTCTACAATAAATCAAAAAAAAATTAGCCGGGCTTGGTGGTGCGCGCCTGTAGTTCCAGCTACTTGGAAAGCTGAGGCGGAAGGATCGCCGGAGCCCAGCAGGTCAAGGCTGCAGTGGCCAGGAGCGGCCACTGCACTCCAGTCCGGGCGACGGAGTGAGACTCCAACTCAAAAAAAATAAAAAATAAAAAATAAAAAAATAAAAATAATTGTGTTTTGAATTGTTATACCTAGTAGGATGAATACAATGATTGCCAAGATAAAAATATCTAGTTCATGCCTATAATCTCAGTGCTTTGGGAGGTCAAGACAGGAGGATCACTTGAGGCAAGGAGGAGTGATTATTTTAAAAAGTATTGTCATTTTATTATTATAAAAAAGAAAGAAAAAATAGAGTAATGCCTATATAGATGAAGAATAAGATCATTACAGTGTTTATTCCTGTGTTCTAAAGGTTGATGAAATGAAAATGACTAGAAAGGAGCATTTGGAGATGTTAAAATTGACAATAGTAGAAAATGAAAAATTTGGCTTAATTTTTAACAATATTTTGTGGGGTACTTATTTGTCCTAATGGGTATTTATCAGGAAAACACTGTTCTTTACTCCAACACTTCAACTTTTTTTCTTTTTCTAAATCTGTATTGAAGTGTTGCTTTGTAAGAGTGCCATGAAAACTGCCCCTGTAAGTCCACTGTGTGAAAAAATTGAGCAGTGCCACTGTCAGATAACAGTCAGGTGGTAGCTTATTTGAACTTGTCTATGTTAGCAAACCCCTGGTATCAGGGAATCTCTAATGGGGCATAGCACATGTAATATCTTCTACAAAGAGCAAGTGTTCAGCTATTTCTTGTTTAACATCGGTAATCCATTCCTAAAAACCAGGCATTCTGTGTGAAAATGTGAGTCTTTTTCATGTTAAATGGGAAAAATTAATAATTCATTATATGTCAGTCCAATCAGTTTCCTAAAAGATTACCAGAAAACCTGTAAAACACCTTTGTATAAGAAATAGGCTATTGTGTTAGGATGTAAATGCTTTAAATGTGGCTTCCTAATCACTGGACAATTGATATGAAAAGTTCACTGCTGCTTTTCCTGTGGTGATGCCAAAAGGCCTGTTTGTGTCAGCAGCAGCTTGAGTAGCACCTGCTGTTTACAGTCACATATTGTGATTGTGGCTTCTTCCAGTTGTATTTGGAACTTAACTTGAGGCTTGTTCTTTTTGTTCCTGCACATTGTTTTGTTAAAATGTTGGTTTGGTTTGGTTGATTTGTTGTTGTTTAAGAGATAGAGTGGGGGTGGGGGTCGGTGGCTTAGCTTGTAATCCCAGTACTTTGGGAGGCCGAGGTGAGAGGATTGCCTGAGCACACGGGTTTGAGACCCACCCGGGCAATTTGGTGAGACCTTGTCTCTACAGTAAATAAAAAATTAGCCGGGCATGGTAGCGCACACCTGTAGTTCCGACTACTTGGAAGGCTGAGGCGGAAGGATCACCGGAGCCCAGCAGGTCGAGGCTGTGGTGGGAGTGTGCCACTGCCCTCCAGCCTGGATAACAGAATGAGACTCCAACTAAAAAAAAAAAAAAAAGAGAGAGAGAGAGATAGGGTCTCACTCTGTCACCCAGGACAGAGTGCAGTGGCATGATCATAGCTCACTGCATCCCCAAACTCCTGGGCTCAAGTGATCCTCCCACTTAAGCTCCTTGAGTAGCTGGGGTTACAGGCACATGCCATCATGCCCAGCTAATTTTTTTTTTTTTTGAATTGGAATCTTACTCTGTTGCTCAGGCTGGAGTGCAGTGGCACACTCATGGCCACCCCAGCATTGACCTACTGGGCTCCAGCGATCCTTCCGCTTCAGCCTTCCAAGTAGGTGGAACTACAGGCCTGCACAGCCACGCCCAGCTAATTTTTGATTTATTGTAGAGACAAGGTCTCGCCAAGTTCCCTGGACTGGTCTCAAACCCGCGGTCTCAGGCAGTTCACTCACCTTGGCCTCCCAAAGTGCTGGGATTACAGGCTGAGCCACCAAGCCTAGCCCCAGCTAATTTTTATTGTATTTTATTTTTTGTAGAGATGAGAATTTATTATGCTGCCCAGGCTGATCTTGAACTCCTTGCCTCAAGTGATCCTCCTGTCTTGACCTCCCAAAGCACTGAGATTATAGGCATGAGCAACTATACCCATTCTGGTTTGTTTTTTTGGCACAAATATAAAATTTACCCCTTCTGTTGATTTACCATTAACAGAAATACATATTGGAAGAATCGTATGCTTTATAAACTTATAAACTACCAAAAACCAAAAGGTGTTCTACCAAGAAATGTTAACCAGGAAGATGTCTATGGGATATGCCTGTATTTGTAATATGATTAATGTTAATAGATGATTTAAGAAGTTCTTTCTTTTGTACTTCGAAATATTTTGTGTGATCTATTTTTTATGCTGAAGGTAATTTTTAAAGAAAGCATACTGGCTTTCAGGTAAGGGTGACAGATTGAACACATGCATGCAGTTTCAGTCTTTCCCAAACACCTGCCAAATGAACAGTAAAGTGCTGTTTTAAAAGGTCAAACTCACAGGGAATGGGTGAAGTGGGAGAGGAGACAATAGCAATGAAGTTCTGGAAGCTGGAAAGCAGATGGGTAAGTGATAATTTACTTAGCAGATCTGAGAAAGCCAGATTCTATGTTAGCAATGAGGAAAACTGAGGACTAATCCTATGAAATGCTCAAAAGTCTCAAATTTTGAGATGCCATGAACTTAGAAAGAAAGAACCACAAAGATGAGCAGAAAACAAAAAAATTAACAGGAATAGTCAAGAAGATTTGAAAGAGACCTCATAGAACCTTTAGAAACAAATAATGGTTGAAATGTTAAAACATTCAACCAACAGGTTAAATGTCAGATTATGCACAGTTGAGAGAGACTTTGTGAATTAACTGGAAGAATTGTATTAAGAACACAGTCAGGAGAGTTAACAAGATGGGATATATTGAGATGTGAAGGATAGAATGCAAAAGTTTAGGATACATTTGATTTCAGCCCTAGAAGAGGAAAATAGAATGGAGAAGAAGCAATATTTAAAGAGCTGTTGGCTGAAAAAAATGTTCTGTAACTGACAAAAGATTTTGTTCCATGGATTATGGAAATACAGTTTCTTTCAAACAGGATAAATAAAAGAAGTTCATATCAAGGTTGGGTGTGGTGGCTCATGCCTATAATCCCAGCACTTTGGGAGGCTGAGGAGAGAGGACTGACTGAGCCCAGAAGTTTGAAACCATCCTGGGCAACATGGTGAGACCTTATTCCTACAAAGAATTAAAACTAGCTGGGCATGGTGGCATGCGCCTGTAGTCCCAGCCACTTGGAAGACTGAGGTGGAAGGCTCACCTGAGCCCAGCAGGTCAAGGCTGTGGTCCATGATTATGCCACTATACTCCAACCTCAGCAACAGAGTGAAACTCCAGCTCAAAAGAGCTCATAGTGAGATATATCACAGTGAAGCTCCAAAACACCAAAGACCATGGAGAGATTTTGAAAGCCACAGAAATAAGAGAGAGATCACCCAGAGTGATGGTGATAGTACTGACAGTTGGGTGCCTTCTTAACAGCAATAATGAAAGCCAGAATACAGTGGAATTATTCTTAAATATTGAGAGAAGTAACATCAACATAGACTTGGTTATCCAGCAAAATTATCTTTTAACAAGGATGAAATAAAAACATTTTCAGATAAACAAAAACAGAATTTATTACCAACAGTTCTTAATTAAAGGTGCTTCTAAAAGATAAACTTTAAGAAGAAGGACTAGGCATGGTAGCTCACGCCTGTAATCACAGCACTTTGAGAGGCTGAGGTGGGATGATCACTTGAACCCAGGAGTTGGAGACCAACCTTGGCAACATAGCAAGACCTTGTCTCTAAAAAAAAATTTAAAGATTAGTTGGGTGTGGTGATGCACACCTATAGTCCCAGCTACTCAGGAGGCTGAGGCAGAAGGATCGCCAAAGCCTAGGAATTTGAGGCTACGGTTAGCCATGATTGTGCCACTGCCTGGATGACAGAGGAGACTCTACACACTCTAGCCTGGATGACAGAGGAGACTCTAACTCAAAAAAAAAAAAAAGAAGAGAAGTTATTTTGAAAGACAAGAATGAAATGCAAAAAGGAATGGTTAATAAAATGGAACACATCTCTAAATCTATAAACATTGCATGAAATAATTATACTTTGTAGGGGTCAAAAAAAGAGACTAAATAGCAGCATAGACTGCAAGATAAAGTTGAGAATCTCTCATAAAGTAGAAAAAGAATTTAGAGTCAGAAAATAGAGAAAAATATTAAAGGCCCTGTCTAGGAAGTCTGATACCTGGATAATAAAAATTTCAGAAATGGGATAGTGGAAACATCGATGAGAAGTCACCTACAAAGTCATTGAATAAAATGTCCAAGAGTCCACCAACTACCCAGTCCAGTATATGAAAACAGACCCATATAAAGACACATTGTTTTGAAATTCTAGAACACTGAGGACGAATAGAAGATTTAAAAAGCTTTCAAAGAGACACAGGTCACATGCAAGGATCAAGAATCAGGATAACTTTGGATGTGTGTTTGGATATGTATATGTATATTTTATTTTATTTTATTTTGAGTTGGAGTCTCACTCTGTCACCCAGGCTGGAGCGCAGTGGCACTCTGGCACACTCACCCTGCTAGGCTCCGACCTGCTGGGCTCCGACAGTCCTTCTGCCTCAGCCTTCCAAGTAGCTGGAAGTACTGGCGTGTGTTACCACGCCCAGCTGATTTTTTACTTATCACAGAGACAAGGCCTCGCCAAGTTGCCTGGGTTGGTCTTGAACCTGCAGACTCAGGCAATCCACTTGCCTCAGCCTCCCAAAGTGCCAGGATTATAGACTGAGCCACCGAGCCCGGCCAACTTTGGATATCTTAATAGCAATTCTGGAATTTAGAAGTCTGTGAAGCAATCGATTTACAATGTAGTTTTTTGGTGTTTTTTTTCCCCCCAGAGTCTTACTCTGTCACCCAGGCTGGAGTGCAGTGGCATGGTCATGACTCATCGCAGCCTTGACTTTCTGGGGCTTAGATGATCCTTCTGCCTCAGCCTCCTGAGTAGCTGGGACTACAGGTATGCACCACCACACCTAGCTAATTTTATTTTTTTTCTGTAAAGACTAGGTCTCACTATGTTCCCTATACTGGGTTCAAACTCCTGGGCTCAAGCAGTTCTCTCACCTCGGCCTCCCTAAGTGCTGGGATTATAGATGTGAGCCACCGCGCCTGACCAAAAATGGAATCTGATAATGCTGTATGTCTGTTTTCACCATCTGCTCACCAAGTTCTCTAATGTAATTGAGCATCCCTGCCTTATTGAGAGCTTCACATTGCCTACATCATGTGAGAAAAATAGGAGCTGTTAGGAACTTCACCTGGTATATAGAATCCCTGCAGGTTCCACATTTTCTTCCCTTTGTCGTGCCTTTGTTATTCCTTCTATATTCCACCCCTCAGTTCCATCGGTAAAAACAAAACAAACAAACCCAGGCAATCTGATTGTGAGTTTACTTTTTCCCACACTTTTCCCACTATTAAATGCTAATCCTCCACTAAAATTAGCTGGGTATTGAGGAAGTAAAAACCTGTTTTTCCTGTGTTCTCACTCCGTAACAGTGAACACAGAAGAATTCTGTGATCTCTAACCAAAGTGATTGAGGGTTGAAGGTTAGAGTGATCACAGGTGGCTCCAGTGTAACCAGAAGTGGTACTGCCCAGGCTGTGGACTAGTGACAGCGAGTGGATACCATGTGTCTTCTGTAGTGGTGGCCCACGCACATTTTGTGAATTTACAGGAATCATTAAATCATGTGCTTATGGTGGGTGGATTTTTACGGTGTTCAAATAATACTTTGGTAAAACTGTTTTAGAAAGAAAAGCTCACCAGAATGTGACTAGGGTGGAGGGGAGGTGGGTGAGGAGAAGATAGCACCAGTACTTTGGAGGCCAAAAGTTCCAGGAGTTACAGTGATAGTTTTGGCAGACCAGGAGGGCAGAACTCTGCTGCGGGGATTGGGGCAGCAGGGTAAGAACCAGATCACATTGCACCACAGCGTCATCCAAGGGCTCAAAATCAAAGGCATTGGCTTCCCTGAAATTGGTAGCCAAAATATGGGGAGTTGGTCAAAGGCTGTTTGAAAGTGGTTGGATCCTCACACTGTCCTTTACTTCTTGGCATTGACAACTGCCCTTCTCCTGTGCAGAGGCCTTTTCTCTGCAAAGAGGTTCCAGGAAAACAAGAGGTGTTGGCATTGGGGCTCAGGTGAGGTTGGGGGTCTCATACCCAGAACTTTGGCAGCCAGGCCCTTCCCTCTGCACCAGTTTCTTTGGGGATCCAGCTGCCCAGGAAGGACCAGAGATGCCTGCCCCAGGAACTCCAACAGATGGCCCAGCAGCACCACACCAACTGAGCCTCATTCATCTCCACAAATTCAGAATTGAGCTGATCATTCAGCTCAAATAGAGATCATTCAGGGATAACATCAAATATCATAATAACTTCAGGAATGAGAAAATAGTACACAAGACAGGATGTTATAAAGAGACTGGACATAGTGGCTCATGTCTGTAATCCCAGCACTTTGGGATGCCGAGGTAAGAGGATTACTTGAGCCCCAGGAGTTTGAGTCCATCCTGGGCAACATAGTGAGGCCTTGTCTCTATTTAAAAAAAAAAAAAAAAATATATATATATATATATATATATACAGAGAACAGAAAAAAATGCTTGGAAATTAAAGATTTGATGAGGAAAATGAAAACTTGAGAGGTAGAAGACAAGTGAAGTGGATGTGGTCTTCCAGAAGGAAGGGCAGAAAGACAAGTGGTAAATGGTGTCCTCATCCATTTTTGCTGTAACAAAATGCCCTAGACTAAGTAACTTATAGACAGTAGAAACTTACTTCTCACAATTCTAGAGACTGGAAATCCAAGATCAAGGTGCTAGCAGATTTGGTGTCTGGTAAGGGCCTGCTCCTCATGTAGTGCCCTCTCACTGTGTGCCTTGATTTTCTGGTTCCAAAAGGACAAGGCCACCATGGTGTCCTCCCCCCTGCATCTATGCTGCACCTGGGCTCACGGTTGAGTGGCCTGAGCAGCCTTGTCCTTTGCCATCCTTCAGGATGTGCTCTAGCAAGTCCTTTCTGTACTTTGCATGGCGTCATCCCCTCAGCATACGTGAGCTATTATTTTCACAGCTTAAAATCCTTCAACCATCACCTGATACCTTCCCTCCCTCAGTGTTCCTGCCATCCTTGTTCCTTCCTCCAGTCTTTGGAACTACTCACTCCCATTGCTGGTAACCAGCCCCAGCCACAGTCTTTTCCTCTTTACCTTTTGTCATCCCCTCAGGCACAGGTCTCGCCCTGGGCCCCTGAGCAGATATGCTCTTATCCGTCAACAGCCGACTCCTAGTGAACCGCATAAAGCTGTCTTTTTCATTGATCAAGAAACATGGAATTTCATAGGGTTCAGCCTTTTATGTACTGATTTCTCCCAACTGTGTTTCCGAAACTTGGACCTCTTCCCAAACCACAGATTTTTATGTCTGGCTAGCTGCTGGATACTTGTGTGTGGATAACACTCACAGAATAAGCACCTCACACTTCACCTGTCCAAAACCCTTCTCCTCATGGTCTTTCCCAATCTGCTGTAGCTCCTGCCTCTGCCAGGACCTGACTAGCTGAACCTTAGGGGTGTCTAGACCATGCTCTGCCTCATTTATCCCCAGTGCTGCCTTCTGGCCCCGACTGGAGCCTATGAGTCTGCTCCTGAGTTGTCACTTGTTCAGGAGTTCTGCTTCTGCCTGGGGGTGGTCCCTGCTTGGGCAGTGTGGTGGGTGGTGACTGCTGAGAAATGAAAAGCTTTCTGTTACAGATGACACCAAGAAGACCAAGGCTGTCTCAAACTCAGGGCATTTGCAACTCATTTAGCAAATAGCACACATATTCTGCGCACATTCTGCAAGCACAGAACACTTCTGTGAGTTATTAAGAAAGACCCAGTAGAAAAACGGACAGAGGGACAGAGGGTGTGAGTCAGCACCTGGAAAGGAAAACTGAGTCACTGCCAGCAAACACATGGTGGGTGCTGGATCTTAGTGATGGGGAGATGCAAATTGGAATCACAAGAATCATGTGCATCCTATGCAGTAGCTACAGTGACACAGGGTAATAATGTGAAGTATTGACTGGGATGTAGGGAAATGGAATTCTTATACATTTGAGGTGGGGATTGAGCTCAGTACAAACATGAGAGGGGGCCCAAAAAAACCCTGGAATTTATTTATCAAAAATTGAATATTTATTCTTACATGTTTAAACTTCCGTCACCTTCAGAGTACTCTCTGTTTGATGTAATATGCTTATTGAGATGCTTTTTCCACTGCTCAAAACAGTTTTTGAATTAATCAATTTTGATGCCTTTTAGTGTTTCTGCCATTTTTTGTTTCAACTCTTCCACATCAGCAAAATGTTTCCCTTTGAGGACTGTTTTCATCTGGGGAAACAAAAACAAAAGTTGATCGGGGCAAGATTGGGTGAATAGGGATGGTGGGGCATGGGGGTCATGCCGTTTTTTGGTCAAAAACTGCTGCACATTCAGTGTGGTGTGGGCAGATGTGCTCATAAATCACCCATCATGAAATGGGCAAATGTGTTGAAAGAATCTAAAAAAAAAAAAATTCACTGAAGCTGAATGCAGCCTCTCACAGCAACACTAGCTGGTACACTGATGCCGATGGGTTCCTAGAACACTTATCTAGCAGGGAAAGCCTGTACTACCAGGGGTCCACCCTCCAAAAAATAATTCTGGCAACTTGAAGTAGTTCACTGACCCTTCAGTTATTTAGACGGTAGATTCCATGTTTGCTGGAGTCAGGCAGACCACGTTTGCTCATTGGTTGTTCAAAAATCAGTGTTCTTCTAGATCACTGGTTTCTTGTTTTTTGTTTTTGTCTGCTTATACTATCAGTTATTGAGAGAGATGGTTTTACATTTCCCACTGTGAATGTGAATTTGCTTGTCCTTTCATTTCTGCCAACTTTTTGCTTTGTATACTTAGAGGCTATGTTGTCTATCCTATGCATTTAGGATTTCTCTTTCCATTTGATGGTTCCTGTGTCACTCTGGAGTGCCCCGCCCCTCTGAATTGCTGCCTCATGTCTGGCACCAGGATTGCTGTACCAGCTCTCTCTCTGAGTGCTTGCCTGGCCATTTTTCCTATCATTTAGATTCAGCCCTTTGAAGCCTAGTATCTTACATGGCCCTCTACGTTAATAGTTGGGTTCCTTTCACTCAGCAAATATTTACGATGACCCACACCACGCAATGCTCAAGCGACTGAAGAGCAGCAGGCAGCACCTTCTGCCCTGTGGGTGGCACCTGAAACCTGGCCTTTACAATGACCACTGTGATACTCCACACCACCCATCTCTGAGTACACTGTCTCTTCGTGAGGACATTTTTACCCACCTTGTAGTTTGTGTAAAGATAACCTGAGTAAGAACTTGTGTGTTAATCACTGAGTGTGGGATGATGGCTGTTGTGCCTTTAGCCAGCTGTGGCTCTCCCATGGGTCCAAGACTAGTGGTGTTAGGCTTCTTGGGAACTTGGACCACCCAGGCCCACTGACTCAGACTGCCTACAGCTGGGCTCAGAATCAGTTGTAATGGCCCTCCTGGTGGTTGTGGTGCAGGGGTGATACTCCTCTGTTGGCAGCTCCAGAGCCAGTGGTCTGAACACTTGGGGTTGGGATTGGGGGGGTCCTGCAGGAGGGACAAGGTGATGAGGGCTGTGAGGGTGAGGGGTCCAAACCATATCTAGGCTTTTGGGAGCTGATTTGCGTTATGGGCTGGTGAATTGGCAACTGCTTTTTGAGGTAATGGCAAGCTCTCCTTGCTTTTCTTGCCTCGTAGTTTGGAAGGTCAGTCAGCTGAAAAGACCTTGGAGAAAGGGATAGCATTGGAGACCTCCTTTTGTCCCCACCTTCCCTGAGAGCAGCAAATCTGGAGAGTGAATAGCACCTAGAGGGCAATTGAATCCAAGCAGCTGAGGCAACTGCAGTGTAGCCTTAACCTGGCTCTTCTGTGAGAGGCTGGCCTCAAGCATGGCTGAATCAGGTGTCAGGCAGTCTTTCTTCTTTTCCCCATTTTTCCTTTCTACTTCCCCATGTTTTTTTGGAAATCTTCTCCCTAGAGGGGACAAACATGACTCCAACAGCTGCAGGCCCTGAACCTTATCCTACCAGGAGCTTTAGGGATGTCTCACAGCCTATTGGCCCACCTTGGTGCTGCCACCTCTGTGCTTTGCCTGTCCTGTGGCCAGATGTTTGTGGGAGATCCCATTCAAATGCCAGAAGGAGGCATTGAGGAGAGAAGGGTTTCTAGCAGAGGAGGGGAGACAAGAGAAGCTGCCAGGCAGAGAGGACCAGCAGGAGCAGTGGGCATTTCCTAGTGGGAGGGCAGATGTTGATCTTAGAGATGAGGCTTTGAGGGTCAGCATTGTAAGTGAGGGAGGAGGTCAGGGCTCAGGAGAAGAAACGGGATAATGTTTGTAAGGTTTTTGTCAGGCTTTTTGCAGTATGCAGTGTGCTCCACAAATGAAGCAGCTGCAGTAGAGGCTGACTGTGGTTTTGCTTGTTGTGAGGTTTAGATGCTCAGGTTAGAGACAGTTTTGTGAAGCAGATGGGTCTTCATTGATGTTTTGAAGGAGATTATGGGTGTGACTGATCAGGAAGAAATGACACATTCTATTTCAGACTGGGACCCAGTGAGGATTCTATACTTTCTTGTCTCCCCACCCCTCCCCCACACTTTTCAAGTAAAATTATTTATAGGAATAATTACTGTCTTACATAAAATTATTATCATGATTTATTCTTTTGACCAGACCCAAAAGTGTAAAATATACAACACATTTAGTACAGGATAATCTCTTCATAATGGTTGGTATAGCTGAGGTTAGTTTGTCTGACACACTGCTGGGTTTAGTTTATGGTGGTGATTTTGTATGGTTCCCGGTTTATTTAGAAGTGAGTGGAAGGCAGCTTCTTTTTGGGAGGACTGTGTGGCTGGTGAGGTCTGGGCTCCCTCTCAGCCAGCAACTGCCTGTGATGGGAGGTGGGGCCAGTAAAAAAGTCTCAGCCTGTTTGCAGTATGAGGCTGTTCTGTCCACTCTCCATGTCTTGATACCTGTAAGTGCTATGTTATTTCTTAGCGGGGACACCCAAGGCTGCTTATCTGACTGACTACTGCTGGCTCTTTGAAAACAGTCATGTTCCTTTATTTGTTTGCATTTGGCATGCTGTTTTCATGTTGACAGATGACCAATTTGGGGCACAGATCTCACTTACTGTCAGTTCCTTTGCTGGGAGGCTTTTTATTTGCTTTATGTGCTTACTTGCCTGGTTTCCTCCTCTTGTCCATGCTTCTGGCGTAGTACACTTGAGCAGAAGCCCTGCCTGGGCGGCTCTGGTCCCTTTGACATTTGTCGAGAACTTGCTCTGGTATGTGGTCAGTTTTAGAAACATTCTCTAGATGTTGAAAGAATCAGTATGTTCTGTTTCCTGGGTGCAACATTCTACATGCCTGTGAGGTAAATCCTGGCCTGTTGTGTCGTCTCCTCTGTCGTTGCAGCTATTCAGTCCCTCTCCTTGTATGTCTGTTTTACTTTCTGCACTGTGAGCCTGTGTGCCAGGCTGAGTCACCTCATTGTTGTATCGGGAGACCTATTTCTACAGTGCCTTTTGCCAAACCTGGCAGAGCCACACCAACTTTATCTCTTCCATGCTTGACTTTCAGAATTTCATATCCTTATGTTTTAGATGTGTCTGTTATAGAAACATATGTCAGGATCTTTAAAAATCTTGTTTGACAATCTTTGTCTTAACTAGACCATTGGTCCATTTACACTTACTGTAATTATTTTAGTTGAATTTATGTCTGCCATCTTACTTTGTACTCTGTTTGGCCTGTCATTTGGGGGATGTGGTTTTTTTGGTTTTTTGTTTTTGTTTTTTTTTTTACTTTTTTCCCTGACTTATTTTCTATTGATTACTTTTTATTTCTTTTTTCTCCTTTGCTGGATTGAAATTAATTCACTCAGTTTCCATAGTGGTTGCCTTGGATCTTTTAACATTCAGAATTCATTTATCAAAGTCTAAAATTAATTGGTATTTTTGTCCTCCTCTAAGCAATTCAAGGATCTTAGTACATTTGATTCTGAGTACTTCCATCCTATGTACAGGCTTTGCCCCCTCTGTCTCAGTCTGCAACACATTATAGTTACACAGTTCTTGACCGCTTTGAGGCCAGGAAGACTGTGGTCCTGGATGGAAATGGTAGCTTTCTTCCTAGTTCATTTAAACCCTTCCATCTCAGTTTCAGGGTGTCCCCCTGAAGTAACTGCATTAGTACCTGGGTCAGTCCTAGGCTTTCTTCTCCCTCCTCTGCTTTCTTCAAAGCTATTAAGAGAAGCAAACTCAGGTGAGATGTTGCTGGGGCCCTCAGATGCCATATTCTAAGTGGTTTCTTAATTTCTCCATGTTTCTGGTTTTACTTAGTTTTGCACTCTGAAGTTCTGAACTTTCTTTCCAACTCATCAGTGGCTTTTAAAAGTTAAAAATTTTTTTTTCTCTAGTAGTAGTGCTTATGTGTTCTTTATTAGCTAGTTAAAGCTGTCTAGTTCATTATTCTAACAGAATACAAGTGTTCACTCTAAAAATATTATTTCTAGTCAGCACTGTAGGTCAGTCTCATGTCTGATTGGAGCATGTTTCTCCCACCAGGACTGTGACTCCTCTTCTGGGAGACTATCTCTGAACACAGCTACTTTTTGTCCTACAGTCATTGTGGCAGAGAGTGGGCATGTCTGGAAGTTGCCTTGACTTTTGCTGCTTCCTGTGGTTCAGCCTTGGAATTTGGCTGAAGGCTTCATAGAAGGAAGCCTGTGGCAGGTGGATCTTGTGAGAGTAAGGTTGACTGTGAGAGTATGAGGGTATTTCTCAAGTTTTTGTGGAAGTGACAGAAACTGGAAGTTATTTCCCCAGTGGCAGTGGTGTCTTCACCTCAGCTTCTCTGGCTCCCTGAGGCCACTGTACTTGAGACTCCCTGCACCTCAGACTTGTGCAGACCTCAGTGAGGCAGAGAGGTAGGTACGTCTGTCAAGATTGCTAGCACAAGGCTATGTGGGTCTCTCTGTTTTCTATATCCATTCCTTTCCTCATCTTTTTCTGTCCTGCTTTCTGTAGGTTAGGTAAAGTTTCCTCTTCTTGTGGTGTTTGATTATTTTCATAATCACCCTTAACATTTTTTCATACAATCACTATGGATCTTCCTAACTTCTGAGGAATATGTGAACATCTGGGGCCACTCATTGAACCCAATCCTTCCTTGTTTTTGCCTGAACTATAGTTTTATCCCTTATGAAAACACTAAAATGAGCTTTTAGCCAGTGGTCAGTAATATTAATCACTGTTTTTCTTTCATCATCCAGGCTCTTCCCTCTTCCTTGCCTCAGAACCTCTTCTCTAGGTGGGACCTTGCCTCTGGACCCCACCATGTTGATGTGAAGCCACATGCCTCTTCCCTGGGACTTAACTCAGTTGCTTGGCTTTTCCTGCTCTTGGGAATTGGCAAACTGCATTTGAGAAATGTCTGTTGGCCTGTAAACCCTGGGTGCAGTGGAAGACTTGGGACATGGGTAGTTAATGTTCTAGAACCCAGAGCACATGTTAGGGAGACTTGCGCAGAATGCATCCTGGTGCTGGCTAGGCCGGCTGTCCCCTTGGGCAACTTCCAAAGAGTGTGACCCACACTCTGCAGGGTACAGTCTAAAAGCAGGGACTGTGCAGGGTTTATGTGAAACAGCGGTGCTAAGGAAGGCAGCTGTAGGCCACCCTGCAGTGGGAGCCAGGATAGTGTCAGGAAGGGCCAGCTATTCGGGCCCTGGGTGGTGAGTCAGCTCCTCCTCTGACTATGTGCCTGTTATAAAGCAGGCCTTGACAGCCAGTGACCACAGGGCTTCCTGGGGACATGCCTGTCCCTGGCATTTTCAGGGCACTGTTCAATTTCCCAGTTCTTTATCAGTCCCACCCCACCACTTTGGGGGCATAGAGGTCACTTCAGTGGACGTGGCTGCAGGGATTCCCGATGGTCATCACAGCCCCTTTCCTGTTCTTACAGTCACTCTCTGACCCAGCATCTTCTGCTCAGATGCAAGAGTCAGTCCTGGAGAGGTAGGTGACCGGTGCAGGTGCAAGTAGTGCCCGGGGCAGCCTAGCATGTTGGAGAGAGCAGTCTGGACCCGAATCAGGTTTGAGGCTGTCGCTCTTGTAAGGGACATGCAGCTCATCAGATGATGGGGCTCCTCCTTGCAGTCACTGTACGCTCACACTCATATATTCTCTCATGAACACACATGCTCATATGCAGTCACACACCTGCCCTGGAGTTGTGCTGGAAGATGCTCATGTCTGGTGAGCAAGGGTCCACGCACAGCAGAAGGTCTGGGCACCCTGGTCTGTGGGAGGGTGTTGCCAGCACCAGGAGCAGATTGTTTCCTGGGGCTTGTTCTCTGAGCAGACCCCATCAAGAGCCGGCACAGAGCGTCCTCTGTTCCAGAACTCTGCGTAGGAAGTTGGAATCGAGAGCCTCTCGCCCACTCATGACTGGAACTTTCCGGCAGTATGGGACAGGAGGAGGGAGGGGAGCAGCCCTGGGAATGGGGGGCAGTGGGAGGCCCTCATGATGTCAGGTGGTTGTCTGGTGCCTTTCCTACTCCCTGCATTTCACTGATCTTGGAGTGTGCTATGGACCAGCCTGGGCTGTGGGCGAGACCTGCTGGGAGAGGCCCAAGCAATGGGGACCAGGTGGCTGTCCTGGTGGCCCTGTTCTGCAGCTTTGAGCATCTGCACAGGCCAGTGGCCCTGACCGGCCTCTCTGCTCATCTGTGGGACAGGGACTGAACAGGACCAGGTGAGGTTATCTACACAAAATAGTGGTCCCTATATAAAGCAATAATTGTCTGTCCGTAGTTGTGCTCAGCAAAGGGCAGTTGCTATTGTGCTGGTGGGACTCATTCCTGCCTGCTTATTGCCCCTACTGTGTGCTAGTCATTCTTTAAGCCACTGGACCACAGGGAAGAAGAAGGCAAAGTCACTGCCTTATTGGCAGATGCTGTGGGGGCTGGGAAGGCACTATGCCAGTGACAGCAGGACATGACACACAGTGCTGGAAGGAAGAGATGGCCCAGGCAGGGCACATGCCGAGTTCAGTCACCCTCCAGGGAGGTGCCCAGCACTCGTGTTTTCCACACAGGAATGAGCTGCCGCATCTGGGCTGTTGCCTCCTGATGGGGAGCATGCCCCCAGGGCCTTACCTCTTCATGATGTCTTCCTTACAGCTGAGCAAGGGGCAGAATCAGCAGAGGGGATGGGAGACAGCTGAGGCATGTCCTCAGTCTGGTTGATAGGAGGGTGACTGAGGTGCACCCGTAGTGACTTTTACAGATAACAAACCCTTCAAGGCAGGGATCTGGGTGGAGGATTTTGGTGGGACTATGTCAGGACAGAGTCTGTGGGGACTTCAGTAGGATGGCAGTGCAACCCCAGCACCAGGAGCTTCTTCTCCTACCTCCCATTAAACTACCCATGAAAACAGGCAAAACGCAAAAAATCTATTGTGAAGTCAATTGTTTTTTTAAAGGCCCACATGGAATTACTGAGCAGAAAAGAAGAGGCAGGGAAATGGAAATGGCCATACTCCTTCAGCACCAGACCTAGCCCTCCTCAGGATACCGGGTGTGGTCCCAGGCCCAACCCCCACATGGTGGCCTCATGAGGAGGAGCCAGGTGGGGGAGGAGGAGCCAGGTGGGGGTTGTTCGGGGCTCTGGTTGTCTTCACCCATACAGGCAGTTGACAGGTTCCTTAGAAAGCAGTAGAGAACGGGGTAAGACAGAGGGTTCAGGATTTTTTGAGAAATGTTTCAGTGGCCAATAATAAAAATTGGTACATTGCATTCTATTGAAAATATCAATGCAGAAGACAAAAGCCAAATAGTAGTAGACCTTACAGAAAGGAAGCACACTGAAAGCCAGGTGAAAGGTCAACTTGTGTGTGAGAAAAACGCAAAAGCCTCATGTTAGATTATAAAACGAAATGTTAATCAGCAGAAAAGGCTGAGCTAGAGGAATTGGACACTGAGCAGGTATGGTCAGAAGAGTTCCCCTCTTCTGCTTTTTTTTGTCTTTTCAGTTTCTTATCACACTTTTAAGAGCTTTCGTTTTCCTCTGTTTTCTCCTGGGAGTGTGGCTCTCAAAGGCTGTGACTTAAGGTGGCCCAATCAGGTGGAGATCTCCTGGGTTATGAGTCTCCTGGGTCAGCTCTGCTGGGGTTCTCAGGCATCCAGGCTCTTGCCAGCACTGGGCAGGTTGTCTTGCCAGCTGGTGCCAGTGACAGGTAAGAAGAAGAAATCTTTGAAATGTAACTGTAATGGGTTCGTTGCCTGATGGTGAATGGCAAGTCAGTTCACCAAGACAGTGGGTTACAATAGAAGAAGAATATTAATTGCAGGGCCACTAAATGAGGAAACAGAAGGAAACTTCAAATGAATCTCTTGAAGGAGTTTTCAGGGCTGGCGCTTTTAAGGATTTTGGAGTAGGCTGAAGTGTAGAGATCATTGATTGGTCAAAGAAGGCAGGGTAAAATCATGGGACAAAGAGATGAAGAAACTGTATTCTCATACTGCTTTGGTTTCTCTGGGGAGGAGGGGGAGATGCCTTTAAACTGGTTGACATCAGCTTCTTTGCTGGAATTCGGGATCTGCTTAAGCAATTCTTAAACAAAAGCTTTGTGATTCTAAGGTCAGAAATTCTATCTGTAGGAACAATAGGGATGCAAATAGACAGGATCTAGTGCTATTTGACTTGTGACTTTCCATTACAAGGAAATAGGTGAAAGTGCAGCCTGATTAATGCCTAGTTATAACTATATTTCTTTTCTCTTTTTTTTTTGAGTTGGGGTCTCACTATTGCCCAGGCTGGGGTGCAGTGGCACGCTCATGGCCACTGCAACTTCGACCTGCTGGGCTCAGGTGATCCTTCCTCCTCAGCTTTCTAAGTAGCTGGAACCACAGGTGCATGCTACCATGCCTGACTGATTTTTTTGATTTATTGTAGAGATGAAGTCTTGCCAAGTTACCCAGGTTGGTCTTGAGCCCCTGGGCTCAGGCAATCCTCTTGCTTCCACTTCTCAAAGTACTGGGATTATAGGCGTGAGCCACTGCGCCCAGCATAACTATATTCCTGTCCAGAATTCCTGTTAACCCTGTGACGACAGCTTTAGAAACAATAGGCGCCAGACTCTTATACTACTATCTTTATTCAAAAAGACTTCTGTTCAGAAGTCAGCCAGTTATTTCCCTTTAAAAATAGTTTTTGTTGCTTCATTGAGCAAATGTCTGGGCACTGGAGATACAGTAGTAAGCAGAAGGCTTTATTCATATTTTGTAGTTTTTTTAGGGGGAGCAGAGTCTTACTTTGTTGCTCAGGCTGGAGTGCAGTGGCACAGTCATAACTTGTTGCACTCTTGAACTCCTGAGCTCAAGTGATCCTCCTGCCTCAGCTTCCTAAGTATGTGGGACTACAGGTGCACTACCATGCCTAGCTAATTAAAAAAATTTTTTTTTTTTGTAGAGACAGGGTCTCACTATGGTGCCCAAGCAGGTCTCGAACTCTTGGCCTCAAGCATTCCTTCCTCCCTGGCCTCCCAAAATGCTGGGGATACAGGTGTTATAATAGCCACCATGCCCAGCTCTTTAGTGGATTTTTAAACAGTCATCTTCAAAGAGATTAAAGTAATATGAAAAATACCCTGTACTGCATGGTACTTCTCCATGCTCTCCCTCCTTCATAGGACCCAGGTCTTCTCCAGTGCCACATCCTGGTGCCTGAGACTACTGTGCTGTCCCTGGACCCTCCTCCAAGTACTGCTGTTCCTGTTGTTCTCCTATACCTCCCTTGCTGAAGCCCTTGCTCATCATGTAGGGCTGTCCTTGTTGCCCTGGGCTGCCTAGGGTGAGGCAGCGCCCTGCCGCAGAACCCCCCCCTCCAGCATCAGCAAACTGGGAGCAGCTTCATCTTTCACCTTAGGGGGGAGGGGGAGGGGGGTGGAGCTTAGCTTGGAAGCCACTGATGGAATGGCTAGGCATCCTTCAACTGGGCAGCGTCCCAGGACACTGATCCTTTGTGGGCAAAGGCAAGCTCCTCTTAGAAAGGGTCAGGTCCTGGGGCAGGGGTAAGGTGGGGAAAAAAAGGGCCAGGTCCTTATGATGCCTGAGCTGCTGTTTTCTGGGCTTCCAAAGCCTTTCCACGGATCATTTCTCTTTCTCGAAACCCAGGGCAACCTGTGGCCATACTCATTCATGATTTGTAAATAAGCCAGGACTCTTTTGTGGGGGACCTGTGCCAGGTCACAAACCAGATCTGTTCCAACTACTGACATGTGTGAGCCAGAAAGGGGCTGTGTTGCCAGGCGGATCTGTGTGTCTTAAGGCACAGAGGTCCGTCCTGACTGTCCATCTCAGTACCTTGTCATGTGCAAACAGAAGCTAGGCAGAGGATGCTACCCCCTGTGGCTAGACAGTGGCTTTGCAAGTGGCTCCAAACAGCACTGCCCTTCCCATGTGGGATGTGCTCTGACGTCGTCCTTTCCCCTTCACATAAAGATGTAAAAAGCTGGTCCTGATTCCATGACTTTCTGATGGACTAAACGGCAGATTTAAACAATGCTGCCTGTCCTTGGAAAGGGGAGGAGTCAGTGAGAACAGCTGCTAGAGGGGCAGTGAATGCCAGGCATGCCTATCCTGTTCACTGGGGCCACATTTGTGCTCAGCTTGGCCCAGGCACTGGATAGGGAGAATGGGGCCTTGTGTCTCTAGCTCACAGCCGAGCTTTCAGACCATGAGACTGAGTTCATTGTTCAGAACTGGAAAAACTTTAACAACAGTGTTGAGAATAGAACTTGGGCCTTCTGGAAATGATGGCTGAGTAAAGACTTGTTTATTCTACTTCCCTTCTTGAAACTCACTGAAATGAACAAAGAGAATGAAAAATAGGGAACAGGATTTAATCTACAATGAATCTGAGGAGTAGCCATAGCAGAGGAAGATGTCAGCCAGATGGGAAGCAGAGTGACAGCTCAGGTCTTGAGCAGGGCTGAGTTTTTGTTTAACAAGAGTGGATTTTTAGTGATACTGTTCACATGCATTTGCTTAAAACAGTGGGGTCTGTGGCTAGGGTGGAGCTGGTAGAACTGGGTACCAGCAAGTGTCTGGTGAGATGAGCTGGAGGCAGAAGGCCAAGGTGCTTCATCTTTATTTTTTAATTTAATTTAATTTTTTGAGTTGGAGTCTCACTCTGTCACCCAGGCTGGAGTGCAGTGGCACGCTCATGGCCACTGCAGCCTTGACCTGCTGGACTCAGGTGATCTTCTGCCTCAGGCTTCCATGTAGCTGGAACTACAGGCACACACCACCATGCCCGGCTACGTTTTATGATTTATTGTAGAGATGAGGTCTTGCCAAGTTGACCAGGCTGGTTTCGAACTCTTGGGTTCAGGCAGTCCTCTCACCTCGGCCTCCCAAAGTGCTACAATTATAGATGTGAGCTACCACGCCCGACCTTCATCTTTATTTTCTACAAGATCCAGGCTCTTCTTTTTTTTGAGTTGGAGTCTCACTCAGGCTGGAATGTGGTGTCGTGATCATGGCTCACTGCAGGCTTGATCTCCTGGGCTGAGGTGACCCTTCTACCTTACTCTCAAGTAGCTGGAACTACAGGTGTGCACCACCATACCTGGCTAATTTTTTTTTTTTTTTGTAGAGGCGAGGTCTCACTACATTGCCAAGGCTAGTCTCAGACTCCAGGGCTTAAGCTGTTCTCTCTCCTTGGCCTTCCAAAGTGCTGGGATTACAAGCTTGAGCCACTGCACCCAGCCTAGATCCAGACTCTTTTTTTTTTTTTTTTGAGTTGTCACCCAAGCTGGAGTGCAGTGGCACACTTACAGCCACCCCAGCATCCACCTACCGGGCTCCAGTGATCCTTCTGCCTCAGCCCTCCAAGTAGCTGGAACTACAGGCGCACGCTACCACACCTGATTTATTGTAGAGATGAGGGCTCGCCAAGTTGCCTGGGCTGGTCTCGAACCCGTGGGTTCAGGCAATCTACCCTTCTTGGCCTCCCAAAGTGCTGGGATTACAGGCTGAGCCGCCAAGCATGGCCTAGATCCAGACTCTTAAGGAGTGAAATGGAGAAGAAAAGAAAGGGAGGTTTCAGCCCTCTGTGGAGCTGCCTCTGTCTGGCAGTTCTGAGATCTGTCACTGACTGGCTGCATGGGCCAAGAGGAGGTCTCTTCTCCTGGGACTTGGTTTCCAAGGAAGCTATCTTGACAGGTAAATGATATCCAGTTGTAAAATGTGGGCCCTTTGAAGTGCAATTGTAATTGCCTAGGATATCCAGCTGGGGGATGACATACTCTGAAAGGAACCTTTCTGCCTCTCTGGTTCCTTTCCCTTGGTAATAGCAGAGCGGATTTCTCCAATTCCGCATGGACCTTCCTTGAGGGCTAGACAGAGACCAGTGGTTGCCCAGAAACCTTTACCAGGTTTTCCTGCTGCAACCACTAGGGAAGAAACTTCTTGGTGTTGATTGGAAGTGTTGCTGTTGGTAGATTTTGAATATTCAGCTGCTGATGACACACACAGAAAACCTGCCCAGAATCGTGGCCAGAGCATAGCAGAGCCTTGAGGTAAGAGCAAGTCCTGAGGGTGTCCTGGAGTTCCTGTGCTCATATGCATCTGAAACCAGACAGTCATGCTAGATGACGCTGCAGATCTCTTTCTTTAGTTTGAGTTGGGCTTCTGTCACTTGCAACCAAAACATGTGCTAATACCAGAAACTTCCAGAGCAGAGTTGTAAGAAAATTTGGTAATAGAGCATTCTGGAATGACACATCTGATTTCAGGCTGCCCTAATTCAGCCCTGTCCCTTTCCTTGTTTAAAGATGAGCAGTAATTGAGAGCCAATAGGGCACCCTTATATGATACTAAAGAAGAAGAAAAATAGAAAGAATGTGATTAAAAGAGCTGATGAAGAAAATACCCAGAAGAGGAATAGCCAAGAAGCGGGAATTTTAGGTAGAACCTTTTCCTATACTAAAGCATATAAAATTCAAAATAAGGAGAGAGAAAGATTTCAAAGACAAGATAACAGAAGGAGATAAATTGAGCTAGCAGAGCAGAGAAAAGTAGACAATCAAACCATTATAGATGTGAGACGCGCCCCCCCCCCCCCCATTAGCAACAGCAAGAAATAGGATGGATACTGTGGAGAAAGAAATAGCCACCTGGAGAACAGGCTGCTAGAAAACAAAGTGCTGTGTAGAGAAAAATAAAAAGTGATTACAGAAAAGATGCTGAGCAGAAAGGCCAGCAGGGTACTCAGTGTAGGCCAATGTTTCCAGTCGAAGTGCAGAGCAGAAACAGCACTCAGGTGTGAGGGAAAACCAAAGAAAGCAAAACTCTCTGGGATAATGGAAGGCATGAGTTTGCATACTCAAAGGACATATCATGTTCCTGGAAGAATTGGATACAAAATGGCCAACACTGACATGACCTGTTAAATTCTTCCCAGAGTGTAGGAGAAGGAATCCTTTGTGCAAACACAGCTCATAGCCCATCTCATTCACAGCAACAAGCAGTCTGTTCTTGAAGCCTGTTGAGCCTGTCAAGCAATGCTGGTAAGGTTCTGAAGGGGTGAGAAAAGTATTGGCCAAGAATTCATGCAGAGGCAGATTGCCATCTATGTGTGACATGATAGTAAAGCATCTGTGGACACACAGCCTGAGCATGGGAGCTATGTTGAAACTTCACCCCAGAATCCAGTAGTCAACGTGGCCAAAGACCCTGATGTGTAAAGACAGAGAACACTGAACCCTGAGGCTGAACAACTCTGAAAGCTTTGGTTATGGAAGCGAATGTAATAATTTAAGACACTGATAATGTAAAATTAGTAAGAAAACAATTTAGCATTGTAGAGAAATGGAAGTGCCATTATCTTTCAAAGCCACAAGTTGATAGATAAATGTCCAAAGTGACTAAAATGAAGAAAAATTAAAAGGCTAGGCTTTAATCATTTTGACTAAAATTAGGAACAAAACAAAAAATGTTTACTGTCATGATTTTCATCATTCTGAACATTTTTGTCAGAACAATCAGATGTGAAACAAAAATAATGATTATTAGAAAAATTTCCTGACACAGGATGAAATGGTTCTCATAAAAATAATAAGTAGCCAGATAACTAATAAATATATAAAAACCAGTAAACTTCTTTATTTTAAAAATTTTATTATTATTATTTTGAGTCAGTATCTCCATTGCCCAGGCTGGAGTACAGTGGCATGTTCACAACTCACCACATCCTCAAACACCTGGACTCAAACCATTTTCTTGCCTCAGCCTCCCTGTAGCTGGTACTACAGACTTGCACTCCCACACTGGCTAGTTTTGATATTTTTGTAGAGACAAAGTCTTGCTATGTTGCCTAGGCTGGTCTTGAACTCCTGGGCCCAAGCAGTCTTCCCGCCTTGACCTCCTAAAGTGCTGAATTACAGGTTACCTGTGAGCTACCACACCTGGCCAAAAAATCCCAGTAACTTTCATGTTAGGAAAAAACAAAATGTAACTGTAAAAATCCCATTTACAAATGAAGCAACAAAAAATAATGAGCAATAAACTTTAAAATGTGTAGGCTGTATATGGAATAGTGGTCAGGTATTTTGTAGAATACCCCTCAATCAGGATTTGTCTGATTTTTTTTTTTATGATTAGACTGGAGTTATAGGTTTGTGAAAGAAAGCCACAGAGGCATAGTGCCATTTTCATCACCTCATATCAGAAGTTTATCAACATGACTTACGCTGTTGACGTTGACCTTGATCACCTGGCTGAGTGCATGCTTGTCAGGTTCCTCCTCTCTCAAGTTCCTTCCCCTCCCCACTTTCCACTGTGTCCTTTGGAAGGACATAACTATGTCCACTACACAAAGTAGAGTTATGCTCCCCCTTCTTGAGGACAGGAACAGTACACAAAACTCTCAAACCAATCCACATAGATATTTTTTTTCTTTTTTGCAGGGCAGCTTTGTCTGTTCTCTCACCTTATTTATTTGGTCATTTATATCAGTATGGACTTATGGATATTTATACTTTGGGTTGTAATTCAACATGACTTTATTGCTCAAATTGCTCCAGCTTTGGTCATTGGGACCTCTTTCTGTTGGCTCCAGTGTCCCTTTGCTATAACCTATCATTATGAATTTTTGTTTTCTTTTAGCTTTTCCTCCCTTTCTGTATTTGCACAATGTTCCAGGCTAATCTTGTATGTGTTCTGCTTCAGTCTTTCTGTCATTTCTCCAAGGATTGTTGGCTCCTTTTATTGTGGAATGGCATCAGAATCTGGGCACTAGGTGTGTTTGTTACAATGGGCTATTGTTGCTTCTAGTCCTTCTCAGCAGAAAAAGCAGATAAATATAATTGTGTGTACTAACCTATGTATATTTACACGTCTGTAAAGATTTCTGTATGCAGCCATCTTTGTATTATGTTAAACATGAATTCATACTGATGTCTCCAACTCTAATCTATTACCATATAGATCATTCTCTAGACCCTTCCCCTTGCTTGTCTTCTACTCTAACAGTAAGAAACATGACTTCCACCATCTGTCATTCATTTGCTTAATTGTTAAATTCCAGTATGCATACATTGCAATGTCAGAAATAGTTAGTCCACACTCCCATGGGAAACAACTTTATCAACTAGAGTACAGTGCTTATATGTAGCTTTTTTAACCTTTAGTCTGATGGACTCGACTTATTTCCAAAGTTACTTATGTCAGCAACTTTTTCTTCCACCCCCTTCAGTGAGGTTGTTTCATGCATTTTTAATATAATTAGGTTGTTTTGTTCTGTATTCCATCCTGAGACTCCTTTGGCCTCTTAAATGATTTTTTAAAAAACTCTATACACAGAGGTTCTCTTTTTGTCTTGTAAAGTTCTGTAGGTTTTCAGAAAGGCATAGTGTCAAGTATCCACAATTACAGCATCATACAGAATCATTTCACCTAAATAATCTCCTGTGTTTTGCCCATTCAACCCTATCTTTCTTCTCTGAACTACTGACAACCATGATCTTTCTACCATCAATACAGCTTTGCCTTTTCTAAAATATCATATGCTTGGCATCATATGGCATGTAGTTTAGAACAATTATTTTTAAGTTCTTAGGTATCCAGTGTACCAAAATAGATTCCATGTGGATTAGGGAATTTATTTATTCAGTAAATGTTTGATTACTTAACTCTCTGTTGAAGATGTGGTAGCTACAAAACAGGTGTCATCTCTGCCCACATGGAGCCTACCCTTTACCAAAATTAAATACCACAGTTCTGTTCTCTCTCTTTTCTTCCTTTTTTTTTGTCAAAGTTGCATGATGTTTCCCAGACTGGAGTGCAGTGGCATGATCATGGTTCACTGTAACCTCAACTTCCTGGGCTCGGACGATTTTTCTGCCTCAGCCTCCCAAGTAGCAGGGCTACAGGCATGCCACCACACTGGCTAACTTTTTTTCCTCTTTTTGTGGAGACAAGGTCATGCCATCTTGCCTAGGGTGATCTTGAGCTCCTGGACTCAAATTATCCTCTCGCCTTAGCCTCCCAAAGTTCTGGGATTATAGGCATGTGCCACCATGGTCAGCTAAGTATCACAGTTGTAATGATGTATTTGTGTAACTAGTGTAACTATATAATACCAAATGTATGGAGACTTCCACTTAATGAGCAAAATAGAGTAACAAGGGTCAGATTTATATTCCTGCCTGAAAAACTAACTGGATAAAACATTATGAAACTATGGTTTTCTAAATTTTGGGAATGAGACAGCAAAGTGCAATGATTTCTGTGAGATGAGAATCAAAGTGAGCTTGATTATTTTCCCAGCTTACCACATTAGGATAGTTTCCAGATTGTGTCTCAAAAATGGGGTAACCCAGGCAGAGCCTGGCAAATTCCCTTAGTTCAGGAGATGCAGCTTAGGGTCCAGGATAGTCCAGGTGACTAGAGTTTGCAAGAAAGAGCACCAGAGAATGAAGGCAGCAAACAGAGAGAGCTCAGAGATGTGCAGAGGATTCCTCTTAGTCTTTAGCAGAGTACTGATCAGTGCATGCATATGAGGAAACTACAAGAGACCAGGAAAAAATCATCCAGAAGGATTAGAGGGAACAGTATTCAGAGCTCTAAAAACGCTGTGAAGAGTGCCTCTTGCCATCAGACTGACTGAAAATTTCATAATTCACAGAGTATGGTGTAGAGTACTCATGGAGAATAATTAGTCCTAGAATAAATGCTGCTCTGCTGGCATGTAACAAATCTTAGAAGCAAGAGCCAAAATTTTCACAGTTTCCAAGTATCTGTATCTCAAATCAAAGCTCAAGTATATTTATAGGAATGCAAAAATATACAGCTTCCTAAGGAGTAAAATTCATAATGTCTGGCATCCAACCAAAAATGATCAGTCATGGAAAGAAACAGGAAGATACAATCCATACTGGAGTGAAAAATCAATCAAAACTGATGCAAAGCTGACATAGATGTTATATTTAGCAGACAGGTTATTAAAGCAATTATAACTATATTCCATATGCTCAGAGAGCTAAGAGAAAGATTAAACTTTAAGTAGAGGCATTTTAAAAGATCCAAATTAGAACTGAAATGAAAATGTCCAAATGCAAAATACACTGAAAGGGATTAATGGTAGCTTAGACATTGCAGAAGAAAAGATTAGTGAACTTAAAGACAAAGCAGCAGAAACTATCCAAACTAAAACAAGGAAAGGAAAAGTACCTTAAAACAGAAACAAAAACAAGTGCATCATTGAGCCATGGGACAACTCTCAGAGCCTAATGATTATGTGATTGAAGTTCCTAAAGGGGAGAGAGGGACAGAATAACTGTTTGAAGAAATGATAGCTGAAAAGCTTCCCAATTTGATGAAAACTATAAACCTAGATCTGACCATCTTAATGACCCTATGCACAAGAAATATGAAGAAAACTATACAAGGCACATCATAACAGATTTCTCAAAACCAGTTGCAAAGAGATAAAAGTATCCAGAAGAAACAGCGTGTTATGGACAGGAGAACAAAGACACAGATGACAGTAGATTTCTCTTGAGAAACCATGCAAGTGAGAAGATGGTGGAACAGCATGTCTCAGAAACCTGTCAACCCAGAATTCAATACCTAGTTAAATATCTTTCTAAAATGAAGGTGAAATATGGATGTTTTCAAACATATAACAGCTGAAATAACTCATTGCCAGCAGACCTTCACTGCAAGAAATGTTACAAATCCTTCAGACTGAAGGAAAAGGAAAGCACGTGGAAAGGTAGATCTCCACAAATATACTGATTTCAAAGCAAAGTAAACTACCAGGATAAATATATTTCATAATGACAAAGGGATTAATTAATCAAGAAGACACCACAAATTATTATGCATCTATTAACAGAGCTATGAAATACATGATGCAAAAACTGATAGAAGTGCAAGGAGAAATAGACAAATCCACAATTATAGTTGAGACTCAATACCCCTTTCTCAGCGATTGATAGAGCAAGTAAATAGGAAATTATATCAGCACTGTTAACGTACCTGATTTGATTGAATTTATGAAGCACTCCACACAACACATTTTTTTCCCAGTGCATATGGAATATTTACCTGGATAGATCATTTGGAGGACCATAAAAAGTCTTAATAATCTTGAACAAATTCAAATAATGGAAATTAGGTTCTCTGACAAAAATAGAATTAAATTAGAAACCAATAAAAATATCTGGAAAATGACTAGTTATTGCATTACATACTTCTGAGTCAAAGAGAAAACCTAAAGAGAGATTAGAAAGCTTTTTGAACTGAATGAACATGCAGCTAATCAAAATTTGTGGGATGTCACAAAAGCTGTACTCAGAGGGAAATTTTATAACATTAAATATCTAAATTGGGTTTTTCTTGTTTTTGAGTTGGGGTCTCTGTCAGTGGTACAGTCACAAAGGATGGAGTAAAAATGAATATATACTCTTTTAAGTTTCTGACACTAAATATCTTTTTAAAATGATGTTAACAGATGTTTTCAAACATATAACAGCTGAAATAATTCATTGCCAGCAGACCTTCACTGCACGAAATGTTACAAATCCTTCAGACTGAAGGAAAATGAAACTACATGGAAAGGTAGATCTGCACAAAAGAGTTGGGTATCAGGACCCTGCCTTCCCAAGAAGGGTCCGGCTAGTATCCACAGATACTAACTGTGCTAATTCAAGCGGAAAAAAAAAAAAGACTCAAAGCACCAGGAAAGGGTGCAGCCAGCCACAGGGCCCTAGGGAAAGAGACACTGCAGGCCAATCAGAAATTTTCTCTTACGTCCCGGATAGATTGTGGGGCTACTATTCTAACCTAAACCCACTCAGTTCACATAATGGAGAACTCTCTCCCTGGAGGAAATGCTTCAAGTCTTCTCATCTCAACCACTTAAATGTCCACACATCTACTTATTTAAATGCTTAGGACCATTGGGAATGCTGTTTTTCAAAGCAAAACTCAATTTTAATTTCTTGTTTGAGAGGAAACAGGTTCTTGTAGGGCTTCAACATTTTAAAAAAGTAAATGCGTTAGTAAAATTTTGAAAAACTGAAAAATATCTACCACAGTCTAAACATCAACTCAAACCATTTCCCCTGTGCATCTCTTAGTCCTCATCCCAACTTTCAAGACTGATCTAGAACAGAAGACACAGTGGTCAGCACAGACCACAACCTCCAGTGCATCATTCTCGTGCATCATCTCCTCTAGAAACTTTCTCCAATCTTGGTCACCACGTCTTGGTGATCCCAAGTGCCCTAGGTCTGAAATCTTAGTTCTCAAAACATTACATTTCATTTTTGAAGATGTTTTAACTATTTTAAGTCTTTTGCATTTCTGTATGAATTTCAGACTCATCTTTTCAATTTCTATAAGATAGCCCGCTAGGATTTTGATTGCAGTTGTACTGAATCTATAGATCAATATAAGAAAAACTAACATCTTAACAATACTGAATATTCTGATTCCTAAAAATAATATCCCTCTCCATTTGTTGGGTTTATTTTCCTTCAAAAACATTTTGTACTTTTAATGTACAAGTCTTGCTCATATTTAGTTAAATTTCTTTCTTTTTTTTTTTTTTTTTAGTCAGTGTCTAACTCTGTTGCCCAGGCGGGAGTGCAGTGGTGTGATCACGGCTTACTGCTGCCTTAACCTCCTGGGACCAGGCGATCCTTCTGCCTCAGTCTCTCAAGTAGCCAGGACTACAGGCGCATACCACCACATCCAGCTAATTGTTTTTAGGCATGAGCCATCAGACCCAGCCCACAGTATGTTTTCAATTGATATATTATTTCCTTTGCATAGAGCAAAGGAGACAAGTGCCTACCACAGTGATCCCTGTTTCTGGTTTTGCAGACTTTATTGAAGTATGGAAATGCATGCCAGTGCTGCTGGAAACAGCAACATATAGCCCCTTGGGTGCCTTCCCATCACCACCTGGTCTAAAAGCCGTTGATTCTGATTTCTAATAGTAGAGCTGCTTTTGCCTGATTTCGAATGTTAGGAAAGGGAACCATGCTGTATTTGGTTGTGTCTGACTTCTTTCTCTCACTGTTATGTTTGGGAAATTTGCCCTGCTGTTGTGGGTGGGCTGCTCACTTTCATGCTGTGTAGGTTCTTGCATGCACTCTGAGGTCCATTCTGTGGATGAGCATTCGGCAGTTTCCAGTTTGGGCTGTTATGAACAGTGCTGCTGGGAACACTGCATATGATCTTGTAAGCGTATGTGTGCGTTTCTGTTAGTCTCTGTCATTCGAAGTAGAAGCCCTGAATCCTGGCACAGGGTGTGCATTCAGCTGTAGGAGAGATTGCCAAGCCAAGGGCTGGGATGAGTTAACCCATTTAGACACCCCCCCACACACACACATGGTGTGCAAGTGCCTTTTTGCTCCTTATCCTTGCCAGCATGTTATAGTTATTGTTTTCCATTGAAGCCATTTTCTTGGGTGTACTAGTTTCACATTATGCTTGTAATTAACATTTCCCTAATAACATGAAGTTGAGCACATTTCCATGTGTTTATTAGTCATTTACATATTCTTTTTTGTGAAGTGTGTAAGTCTTTTTGTTGTTTTTTTGAGTCTCACTGTTACCCAGGCTGGAGTGCAGTGGCACACACAAACGGCTACTGCAGCCTTGACCTGCTGGGCTCAGGCAATCTTTCTGCCTCTGCCTTCCAAGTAGCTGGAACCACAGGCATGTACTACCACACCCAGCTAATTTTTTGATTTATTGTAGAGACGAGATCTCACCAAGTTGCCCAGGCTGGTCTCAAACCCCTGGGCTCAGATAATCTTCTCACCTCTGCCTCCCAAAGTGTTGGGATTATAGGCGTAAACCATCATGTCTGGCTACGGAAGTCTTTCATTCATTTTCTATTAGATTATATGACTTATCTTTATTTTTTTATTTTTTTGAGCCAGGGTTGTCTCTGTGTTGCCTCAGCTGGAGGGCAGTGGCACGATCACTGCAGCCTTGACCTCCTGGGCCCAGGAGATCCTTCCACCTTAGCCTCCTGCGTTGCTGGGACTGCAGTCACACATTGCCACACCAGGCTAATTTTTAAAATTTTTTGTAGACAAGGTCCGGCTATGTTGCCTAGGCTGGTCTCAAGCTACTATGTTGCCTAGGCTCAAGAGTTCCTTCTTCCTCAGCCTTTCAAAGTGCTGAGATTACAGGTATGAGCCACCACACCTGACTTTTTTTGTTTTTATTTTTGAAGAGACAGAGTCTACTTCTGTTACCCAGGCTAGAGTGCAGTAGCACAATTATAGCTCACTGCAGCCTCAAACTTCTAGGTTCAAGTGATCCTCCTACCTCAGCCTCCCAAGTAGTTGGGATTACAGGCATGTGTCACCATGCTTGGCTATTTTTCTTATTTATTTGCAGAAATTTTTTATATGTTCTAGACATTCTTTGTCAGATTATACACATGCTCACATATATACAATATATTATGCCTATTCTACATAGCAAATATTTTCCGCTTTGACTTTTTTACTGTCAATGGTTTCTTGATAAACAGATATTCTTAATTTTATTATAGTCCAATTTGTTAATTTTTCTTTTGTGTACTGGTTTTTATGTTTGATTAAGGTAATCTGTGCCTACTATAAAGCCTCAAGGATTTTCTCCTGCATTTTTTAAAAAGCTTTATTGTTTTACTTTTAACATGTAGATCTATAATTTTTAAATTTTTGTAAAGATGAGGTCTCCCTGTGTTGCCTAGGCTGGTCTTGAACTCCTGGGCTCAAGCCATCCTCCTGCCTCAGCCTCCCAAAGTGCTGGGATTAAAGGCATGAGCCACCACGTGTAGCAACTTAAAAAATTTTTTTTTGTGGCTGGGCGCAGTGGCTCAAACCTGTAATCCTAGCACTTAGAGAGGCCGAGGTGAGAGGATTGCCTGAACCTACAGGGTCGAGACCAGCCTGGGCAACTTGGTGAGACCTTATCTCTACAATAAATCAAAAAATTAACCAGGCATGGTAGCATGCGCCTGTAGTTCCACCTGCTTGAAGGGCTGAGGCAGAAGGATCACCTGAGCCTAGCAGGTTGATGCTGGGGTGGCCATGTGCGTACCTCTGCACTCCAACCTGGGCGATGGAGTGACACTTTGACTCAAAAAAAAAAAAAAAAAAAAAAATTTTTTTTTTGTATAGATGAGGTCTCTCTTTGTTGTCTAGGCTGGTCTCCAGCTCCTGGGCTGAAGCTGTCCTCCTGTCTTGGCCTCCCAAAGTACTGGGATCACAGGTGTGAGCCAGCACACCTGACCTAGATCTATAATTTATCTAGAATTAAGTTTTGTGTATTAGATGAGGCAGTAGTCAAAGTTTTTGTTTCGTTTTGTTTTTTCATGAACATTTGATCCTTGAACAATTGTGAGGGGTTAGAGGTATCAACCCTTGTGCAGTCAAAAATCTACATATTACTTTTAACTCCCTAAAAACTTGACTATTGATAGCCTACTGTTTATCAGAGACCTTACTGATAACGTAAGCAGTTAATATTTATTTTGTATGTTATATATATATATATTTTTACAATAAGGTAAGCTAGAAAAAAGAAAATGTTACTAAGAAAATCATAGGAAGAGAAAAAGTGTTTATTAATTATTAAGTGGATGTGGATCATCATAAAAGTCTTCATCTTCATCTTCACATTGAGTAGGTTGAGGAAGAGGAGGAAGAAGAGGGGTTGGCCTTGTTGTCTCAGAGGTGAAAGAGGCAGAAGAAAATTCGCATGTAAGTGGACCTATGCAGTTCAAACCTATCTTGTTCAAGAGTCACCCATATATATATAGTCAAACAACACTATTTTTGAAAAGGCTATTTTTATCATCTGTCAGGCGATCTGTATGAATATGATTGTTCTTGAGCGCCACCTTGTGCAGAGGCTGGGCCTTGTGCTTTCGCATGTTGTCCCATTTCACTCCTCAGTAACTGCCAGTGAGTGTTGTCTGTGTTGACAGCTGAGGACACTGAGTTTCAGATGTCAGGCTGAGGACGTGGGTGGAACAGGTCCCATGCCTTCTTGTTCACCCTCTCAGTCCTCAAGTACTGTGGTCCCTTCAGGCACAGCTTGTGCCTGTCTTGGCCCCACATGGAGGGGGGTGTCTTGGTCTGGTGTGGAGCTGGATTCTGACTGATGGGCAGCTGGCAAATAGATGCTCCCTGCTGCATGGGAGATCTGGCTGAGCTTTGCTGTGATGCAGGGGCTAGGCATCAGGAGCACTAGGGGATTGACTGCCCGTGGAGAGTTCATGGGTGCTGGGGAGTCCATCCTTATGTTTGCCAGCCACTCAGCAGTGATGGACTTGGCTAGGTTGTTATTGTGGTAAGGGTATTTTCTAGATCAGTAGTATGTCTCCTCTCTCGTAGTGCGGCACCTTCCTATCTGATGCTGGAGGAGCTGTCTCAATGATCTGCTGACATCTGTCCCTCTCGGCTCTGAGGAAACAGACGGAAATGTCCCAGACACAGGATTACGAATGCAGAAGTCATCATGTTGACGTGCCAGAGTCGAGGATTTCAGGATCGAGTACTAGGTAAGGAACTGTCCATATCTGCTGAGCTGTCCAGATCTCAGGAAGGAAGGATGGAGTGATTCTTTTTTTCAGAGAAAATGGTATGGATGCAAGATTCTTGGTAGAGTCACCTATTCACCAAGGCCTGTGTGTGCCAGTGCCCCACTGTATACAGCACTTCTCAGGGGGCTTTAGCTGGTGATTGCCAAATTTGGAGGTCCTGCATTCTCCCTTGGATGCCTAGTCCTCAGTGTGGCCCCTACTTCTGTCTCCTCACCACAGTGGTGCCTGCCTGCTTGCCACTAAGACTGATGCTTCCCCTCTCAGTAGGACCTTGCTGCCTGGGTTGAGTCACCCTGCCCCTTGGTGGCTCCTCAGGTTCCTCTGGGCATATATAAATATACGTATTTATCTATCTATTTTTTAATTTTTTAATTTTATTTATTTATTTTAGAGATAGGGTCTCTGTCACCCAGGTTGAAATGCAGTGGTGCAATCATGGCCCACTACAGCTTGGAACTCCTGGACTCAAGTGATCTTTCTGCCTCAGCCTTGAGTAGCTGGAACTGCAGGCTTGCGCCACCATGTCCGCTATTTAAAAAAAAATTTTTTTTTTTGTAAAGACATGGTCTCCCTGTGTTTTTCAGGCTGGATTCAAATTCCTGGCCTCAAGTGATCCTCCCACCTTAGCCACTTAAGCATTGAGGTAACAGGCATGAGTCACTGTACCTGGCCCTAATTTTTAAATTTTAATTTGGAAATAATTTCACACTTCCAGAAAAGTTAGAAGAATAAGAACAGCCTGTGCGTGCTTGTGTGCCTTGTTAGCAGCATTGCTTATGTTGCTTCTGAATCCTTTTGGGATGGGTTGCAACATTTGAGTGCGTTCTCTCGGGGCAGGTGTCCCTTGGCACTCATCCTGAACAGGAGCCCCTCTCTCTCCTCATCTGTTCATTCATTCATTTGTTCATTCATTCTCTCAGGGAGTTATTGTCCATAACCCCAGGACACCTGTCACCTCTAGAAAATTTGATGTTGACTTGTGGCACTGTCCATGTCCAGTGCAGGATTCCTCTGGGTTGACTTTGTCTGCTGTATCCCCTCAACTTTTTCTAATCTGGAAGATTTCCACAGTCTTTCTCTGACTTTTGTTAGTGATATTTTTAAAGGTGATAATCACCCCTTTAAAAATAGGGTGTACCTTAATTTGAGTTTGTCTGACTGTTTATCAGACATACACCATACAGATGCTGTTGGGTCCTCCTGGGGTCTCATATCTGCAAGACATGTATTGTCCATTTGCGTCTCATCTGGTGGCGTTCTTTCTGGTTGCCTGATGGAAGCCTCACCTGCTCTTTCTGTGGTATTTACTAACATCCCTGGCCAACTCTGAATGCTTTGGGGGCCTGTGCTTGTTCTGTTTTGATGTTTTTGTTGTTTCCTTAGTGATCCAGTTTTTCTGGGATGGCTACAGAACCTGACATCCCAGCTCTAGCACTCCTTCTACACCTGTAGTTGGCGCTTGGCACTCACCCTGAGCAGGAGCCCTTCTCTCTCCTCATCTGTATTTCAATGAAAGTCCTAACTACAATGAAACAGAAAAAAGAACTAATCCAAGAAATTTATGAACACAGGATCAGACTGTGTTCCTCAATCCTGGGTGAAATAGAGTGTGTAGAGGAATGCAAATGAATCCTGACTTTTTTTTAGTATATTTTTGTAGTGGAATGGACGAAGCAATTCTGAAACAATTTTAGATGTATTATCAGAGAGCAAATGAATAAATGCACTGGTGTTCTTGGAAGCTAGGGCTCTCACCAAGGAGGAAGAGATATTGATGGAAGGGGAGACAGCAAAACAACTTGCTATGGGAATGAACTGGCATTAGGGCTATCAGCAGGAATTCAGCATTTCTAAGATGTGTGTACACGTAGGTATGCATGTGCATTTGTGTACCCATATGTGTACATGTGCATACTCATGCATAAACTTTCTAGCTCTATATGTTTAAAAGGTCAAAAAGCAGATATACCCCAGGAGCAATGAGCACTCTGAGGACCCAGACCTTGTTTTCTGAGACCCGTCTTCCCAAAAAGGAAGCAGGGTTCCTCAGGGCAACAGCTGATTCCAGGGCTGAGCAAGACAGTTATGCCAGAAAGAAAGCACTCAGAAGAATGATAGATTCCTACACAAATTTCTCTGAGTAAAATAAAAAATTAAAAAAAAAAAACGATGAGGAGCCGGGCTCGGTGGCTCAGCCTGTAATCCCAGCACTTTGGGAGGCTGAGGTAAATGGATTGCCTGAGCCTGCGGGTTCGAGACCAGCTCGGGCAACTTGGTGAGACCTCGTCTCTACAATAAATAAAAAATTAGCTGGGTGTGATAGCGCATGCCTGTAGTTCCGGCCACTTGGAAGGCTGAGGTAGAAGGATCACTGGAGCCCAGCAGGTTGATGCTGGGTGACCATGAGCGTGCCACTGCACTCCAGCCTGGGCAACAGAGTGAGACTCCAACTAAAAAAAGAAAAGGAAAAGAAATACAATTGGGAGACCAGGCGCGATGTCTCTTGCCTGTAATCCTAGCACTTTGAAAGGCCAAGGCGAGAGGATTACCTGAGCCCAGGAGTTTGAGACCAGCCTGGGCAACTTGGCAAGACCTTGTCTCTACAATAAATTTTTAAAAAATTTGCCAGGCATGGTGGCGCATGCCTGTAGTTCCATCTATTTGGAAGGCTGAGGTGGAAGGATTGCCTGACTGAGCCCATTAGGTCGAAACTGCAGTAGCTGTGAGTGTGCCACTGCACTCCAGCCTAGGCGACAGAGTGAGATTCCTACTCAGAGAAAAAAAAGAAATATAATTGAGTTCATTAGTATCAGTTAGAGGTTTTTTGTTCTCCCTTCCCATTGTTATTTAATTTTGCTTTTTAAACATAAGATCATTCATTTGCTTCCAAAAGCCAAAATATATAAAAGGTATGTTCAATAAGAGCCACTCGGTCCCATGCCCTTTCCCATGTTCCCATCTACCTGTTGCAGGTAGGAAAACTACTTGTTTTCTGGTTTGTCTCCGGTGTTTTTCTTTATAAGAATAAACAAATGTTGGTGTGTTTTCTTATTTTCCCTTCACTCTTAAACAAAATGTATCATGACTTATGTGCCCTTTGTGCAGTTTGCTTTTTCCACTTAACAACGTCCCCTGAAAATCACTGCCTCAGATCATTGAGGTCATCCTCCTCCTTTTTTGAAACTCCTGGGCCTCTTGTGTGTACACCACAGTCCTGTGTTGGATATGTAGATCATTTCTAATATTCTGCAGTTACAAGTAAGGCTGCAATGTGCTTGGGTAATTTTGTGGCATTGGAGGTATATCTTCAGGTAAATTCTGGACAAGTGATTGCTGGGTCAAAGTGCGACTGCTCAGTACTGTTACTATGTGCCCTCCACAGGAATCCTGCATGCTGTGCCCACCTCACACTGATAGCCCATTTTGCCTTCCACTGGAGAATGCTGGGTGTGTGTACCATGAGAAGTCTCAGAGCACTTGTACTTTGGGGCTCTGGTGATGGGTGGAGTGGGTATCTTCCATGTGTCATTGTTCACTTGGTGAACTGCCTGTTCTTATCTTTTGCTGTTTTTCTATAATATTTTTTGTCTTTTATGTTTTTTTAAATTTGCTTTTGGAGTCAGGGTCTTACTTAGTGGCCCAGTCTGGAGTGCAGTGACATGATCACAACTTGCCATAGCCTTGACTTCCTGGGCTCAGGCAATCCTCCTGCCTCAGTCTCCCAAGTAGCTGGGACTACAGATGCATACCACCACACTCAGCTTTTTTTTTTTTCTTTTTCTTTTTTTTTTGTAGAGACAAGGTCTTGCTATGTTGCCCAGGCTTGTCTGGAACTCCTGGGTTCAAGCAGTCCTCCTGCCTTTTGTATTTTTTCATGGTGCTAGCATAGTTTTGTTTTTGCCTTTTGATCTCAGATCTACTTGGAGTATATCCTTGTGTGTGGTGTGAGGTATGGATCTGACTTCCTTGTTTTCCAAGGACCCTCTGGTTGTCCAACTACCATTTATTAAAGACTGGTTTCTATAAGGAACTAGATCTACTTCTGCCCCACCATTCAGTCCTGTTGATCCCCTATTATGTGTTCAACCCCGCTTTTCCTTATCAAGGCTTTATTCTGCTCCCTTCCAGCCTTCCCCAACTTTCCCCCATGGTCTGTGCTTTATCATGTGGCACAGCAGTTAGTTCCATCTAATTCCCAACAATGCCCACGATTGGGTTCCAAGTTGTCCTTTTATACATGATGCAGGGGAGGTCCCCATGGGTAGATGGTGCTGTGGGGAGGACCCCACAGGTATCCAGCCATTGAGACCATGCCAGATGTCCTCTGGAGTGGCCCGGCCTGTTCCCACCAGTGTCACTGCTATGGCTAGAGTTCCCATCTCAGACATTGGATTGGTCTCTGTGATTTTAACATCTGTCTTCTTCACACTTGGTGGGATTGAACCTCTCCCTATTTTTTTAGCCCTAGGTTTCCTTCTCTGGGAATTACCTTTGGTCCTTTTTTTTGTGTTGTTGAATTGTTTATCTGAACCTTTCTGGTTTGTAGACTCTCCTGTTTATTCTGGGTAGTGGTCATTTGTCAGTTATGTACACGGAATATTGATCTTAGTCTGTGCTCACATCTTCATTTGGTTTTGGTGGTTATTGATGAGCAGATGTGTTAAGCTCCGGTGTACTCAGTCTCACCTGCCTTTTCCTCCATGGTTTTGTGTCCTAATCAGAAAGCCTTTTCCTAACTGAGGTCATGAAGTTCTTCATGTATTTTCTCCTAAAAGTGTTAAGGTTTGGCCCTTCCCATTTAGTTAGCCTGTTTTCCGTATGGACAGTCAGCAATCCTGGCCTCATTACTTGAATTCTTGCCTCACTAATTTTGCAATGCTCTCCGAACCCTCAATGGTACACATATGTGAGGAGCAGCAAGAGGCTGTCTGTCCACTCATTTGTGTGCTGGGGTCCCAACCTGGACACATGACCTCCTCGGCTTCCTGGCAGGTCTTGTCATCTGTTTCCCTAGTCCTCTCCTGCTGAGTCCTTCTTTTCTAAGATGTCTTGGCTTCTCCTCTATTTGCTCTTCTACATAATGATAGAATTCGTCTGTCTGTACCCAGAAAAGATATCCTATTGGGAGTTGAACTGGAGGCATATTGACATATGGCTGATTTGAGTAGATGTACTATGATGAAGTAAGTTCTCTGCACCTGCTAAAGGTGTCCCTGACTTTCAGGTCCTATTGATTGTGTGTCTCCTGCTGGATGTGTTCTAGGGTACCTTGTCCTTGCTGTTGTGTGCTCTTGTTACAGTTGTCTCTCTACATTCCCTTTTCCTAAGGCCTTTAATATTTCTGTTGCATTCCCCTTAATCTCTGCACACACTTGGGACATTGACACCTTCTCTGTCTTCTTGGGGCATGGATGAATCAGTGATGGTGAGGCCCAGAGGGAATTTCTGTGGCTCTGACCATGTCCAAGTATGAGAGGCCACAGCCTCCACTTTCAAGACCATACATCTCATGGCATCAGGTGCACCTCACCCTCCTGGTGGTCTCAGGGAAGCATGATGTATAGGCTGCTAGGACACATGTTCTAGGGTTTAGTGGGATCCCTTGGGCCAGGGCCTGGAGTGAGAGAAGAGAGTCAGGAGTGTGGGGCTGGCTAGCAGAGCCTGCATGCTTGCTGTTCTTTCAGGATGCAGGTGGTCATGCAGATGGGTCTGGCTCTGCAGGTCCAGAAGTATGGTTAGATGTGGTAGTTGGTCCAGCAGCATCTGGCAGACGCCCGCTGCAATGCTAGTTGTTCCTGTTTGTGCTTCATTTCCTATCTTTAGTGACAGGCTGGTTTTCAGTACGTATGCGCTTCCCATGTTCTTTTTTTTTTTTTTTTTGAGAGTTGGAGTCTCACTCTGTTGCTCAGGCTAGGATGCAGTGGCACATTCACGGCCACCTCAGCGTCAACCTGCTGGGCTCCAGTGATCCTTCCGCCTCAGCCTTCCAAGTAGCTGGAACTACAGGCATGTACTACCACGCCTGGCTTATTTTTTTGAATTATTGTAGAGATGAGGTCTCGCCAAGTTGCCCAGGCTGGTCTCGAACCTGTGGGCTCAGGCAATCCACTTGCCTCAGAGCCTGGCCCCCATGTTCTAAAGTATCAGAATGTCTGCTGTGTGCAGAGCAGCACCTCACTGGATGGGCAGGAAGGCCCCGAGCTGCTGTCACCTCCCCAGGTGGTGCTCACTGCTCCAGAGGGCCCCACACAGCCCTTGTGGCCAATCTGAATTGTTTTTCTATTTTTTAAATTCACTCATTCACTTATCCCATTAGTGAATATGTTTTGAGTGCCCCTTTGGTGCCAGGCTCTCATTTAGGAGATGAGCACAATGCTCCCCAACTGAGAGGGAAGTAAAGGAGTTTAACCTTTTAAGTGGGGTTGTCAGGAACAAAAACAGTGTGCAGATATCAAGGGATGACACCTTCCTTGGGGATCAGCAAAGAAGACAGTGTGGCCAGCTGGAGCCTGTGGGAAGGAGCTGAGGAGCTGTGGACAGCACCTGGGCTGTGAGGTCTCAGCCACCTTCCTCTCTGCCAGGACTTTTGTGTTCTGGTCACATGCATTTTCTCCTAGGCTGCTGTCTCATTTATGTATTTTGTGCAGTTGTGAGCAGCCTGTTCCATATGGTGTGGGTTTGAGGTCTGCTACTCCATCTGAGTGTTCTCTACGGGGTGTCCATGGCAGTCAGTCTGGGGCTGGGAGCTACTTAGGCACACCTGCTGCCTTCATGTAGTGATTAAGGACAGAAAAAGTAGTAGCCTCATGAAGACGCCAACACTGACATTAGCAATGGAGGAGGAGCGCCTGCAACACACATCCAGCAGAGGCTGCATGGCCAGGAGCTGTCTGGGGCCTGCATACCACTGGGAGGGGGAGCCCCACTGGGCCCAGAGAGAGACTCAGCACTTGCCTATGCCATAGAGTCTGCCCCAGCCAGAGCAGACCTTGGGTGGTGCTGTCTCTAACAGTCCCACCTTCCTCCCTTTACATGTTCTAGGACACTCCACCTGCCTTTCAGGATGTCTTAGCTAAAGGCAGGTAGCCTGGCAGTGTTCATCTGCTCCTAAGCCTCCTTGCTGGTTTCCCTGGTGAGAGCCCTTCCCAGCTGCCCCTTACCTGCTAGGCTCTCCTTTAATGGCTATCTTTTATTTTTAAAATATAATTAACATATCATAAAACTTGCACCTGAGTGTGACCACACCCTTTAAAGTATAAACCGTAGTTTACTAGTTTTTAGTAATTGAGTTGTGTAGCCCTTGCCACTGTCTGTCTCCCACAGAGAAGCCCCACTCACATCAGCAGTTCCTCCTCAGCCCCTGGGACCACTTACATATTTTCTGTCTCCATAGATTTGTTTACTCTGGACAATTTAAATAAATGGAGTCATACAAGTTGTCTTCCACTCACCATAATGTCCTCCATATTCATCCATGTTGTAGCGTGTGTCAGTGCTTCATTCCTTTTATTGCTGAATGATATTCCCTTGTATGCATAGACTACATTGTGTTTAATCATTCATCAGCTGAAGGACATTTGGTTTGTTGCTACTTTTTGGCTATTATGAATAATACTGCTATGAACATTCATGTACAGATTTCTGTGTGAACATGTTTTCATTTCTTGGATATATACCTAGTTTTGGAATTGCTGGGTCATGTGGTAGCTCTGTTTAGTTTTTTGACAATCTACTAAACACTTTTCCACAGTGGCTGTATCATTTTACATTCGTACCAGCAATGTATAAAGGTTCTAGTTTCTTGGCATTATTGTGGTTTTTTATAGTTATTATTATAGCTATTCAAGTGGGTTTGAGATGGTATCTCATTGTGGTTTTGGTTTGCGTTTTCTTATTTTTTTTTTTTTTTTTGAGTTGGAGTCTCACTGTCGCCCAGACTGGAGTGCAGTGGCCACTCCCAGCCACCGCAGCCTCGACCTGCTGGGCTCCGGCAATCCTTCCGCCTCAGCCTTCCAAGTAGCTGGAACTACAGGCACGCGCGATCACACCCGGCTAATTTTTGATTTATTATAGAGATGAGGTCTCACCAAGTTGCCCAAGCA